>SNQJ01S1783785.1:0-14731 GCA_010110895.2 Picea sitchensis | reverse complement strand
TTCCTCTACAACATGCGAGAACCTTAAACATACAAGGCTATGCAAATAGGTATTTATAATAATAAATACATGTTGTCCAATGAAATATGATGGAATGATTGAATTAATTAGTGTTCTACAAAGCATATATTAAATAATTTCAATTTAAACATTACAAATACAATGCTTTTTCGAAGGAATGAGTTTCTATAATATTCAACAATTTTGGTAGTTACAAAATATATGTGTCTTGCCTAGATTTTCCCTGTGGAAAATATTTTTGGGTCCCTCCACCCAAGCTCCTACTAAAAAGGGTGGTTTTGACTCCATATTCAGCACACACCCAAAGAGAATATAAGGGAGACTATTGGCCAAATTAGATGGTAATCAAAAAGGGGTTGGAAACAAGGGTTTCTAAGTCAATAACCAATAGCAACATGGATGTATATGGGTTTACAAACTCATCAAGTGTATCCAAAAGGATTTTTTCTTTGGTGTGCAAAGAATCATTACCTTTCTCCTTGGACTAAGTGCTCCTTTTATGCAGTCTCTACTTGGTTAAAGACAATTGAGTATGGGTAAAAGGAGTTAGGAAACTAACCAAACACCCTATTCATGTATCACCTGTATGAGTTATGTCGAATATCGTTTGACAACCATGTGACCCATGTGTGTTATCGGGCTAATTGCTAAGTGCAAACACAAATCAATCCCCCTAGTTTCACTATGAAACTAGAACAAAACAAGACAATACACTACTCTTTCCTTGGATTTCGATTATCAAATGAGAAATGGATCTAGAACATACCTTTTAAATATCGAAGATCCAAATTCACCAATGCAACCTAATCTCCACCGCGAGGCTTATGGATAAATATCTGCAAATAAACCCCATCCAATGAAGACAATAATAACAGAGTCTTTTTGGTATGAAACTATGTACATGATTAAGGAATCATACAATATGGACAAATAACATTCATATAAGAAATAAAAGTGAATCTGTATTAAATAATAGAAAGAGAGATTACAACCAAAGCCTTGATGTCATAAGGTCCCTTCCAAATGTCCCTCGTTTCCCACACACGTATGCTCCACGAATTTTGAGACTATGGATACGAAAGTCACTCACAATCTATCTTGACAAAGAAAAGCTCAAAGGCACTCTAACCAAGCTAATAATCTCAAGCCAAATTTCCAACCATGAGAGCTCCTCTCCTTTTATAAGCTGAAGAGGATAAGGTGAGGAGGTTAGGATGATCCCATTAAATCAGAAAAGAAAGTAAGATCCAAACTGATCAGAGGCCACCTCATGATAGAAGCTTCCTCTTCTAGAAGCACCGAGAAGATGATCATTTTTCCCACATACGAAAGTCATCGCACCCTAAGTATAGTGCATCTTGCAGAGACATTGCAGCCTAGATTTAGAGCAGGGGGGAACGATTAGGCATCGTCACACCCTATATATAGTGCAGCCTACGATGACCTTCCTTAATATGTTTTTATAAAGGAAAATACAATTTCTTCTCTCAGGCAAAGTTCTTCTCCCTTCTTTTTTCAGGAATTTAGGCCACTGATCCTTCTAAAGACAAAGTATAGCTTTACATAATTAAAGGTCATAGGGATGAAGAAAATAATGTGTAACAGAGAGCCCCCCAAAGTATGAATTTAGAACAAAGTGATAGATGAAATACTGTCGAGTGTGTGTAGGGAACAAGGAATAGTCGGTCGGAAACCGGCCAACAAACAAGGAAATACAGTACAATAATATATGATCACTGATGTAGGCATTCCCATACTCATAATAAAAATGAATCAAAGCATAAATGTCGACATGAAAATATCCATGTCAAGTAAGACAGGTCATGGCCACCAAACATACACTATGGATCCATGTCATTATGACTCAAATCTGAACATAGCCACCAAAAATACAGTGTGGATCTATGTAACAAAGACTCAAATTTAAACATAGCCATGATACATACACTATGGATCTATGCAAGAGTACAATATGAATATACTCCAACGCAACCTAAATCTATGAGAAAATATCCAAGGTATTCATCTCCTCCACTCTATAGTACGAATCTAACCATGCGAATACATGTGCTAAAGTCGAACATGGTAGAAACCACTTGATTACCGGTCATTAATGAATACCATTAACAAGTGTGAGAGAAATCACCATTAATGTCAATGACACCCAAGGTACTCTAGTATAGTCCAACGAATGTGAATTAATGATTTGAATTCGAACACTCGGTGGAATCTCTCGATCAGGGGTCAATAATGAAAACCCACTGTTGAAAGCGAGGAAATCTGCTATTGAGTCATGCAAGTTCCATGGTACCAATTAGTTTCTAAGTCTAATTCTTGGATAATGAGTTGAAGTCAACAAGAAAAGACTCATCACAGGAGGGCCTTAATGTATCCCCCATCAATAACACAAAATGGGTAAAACGATTTGAGGTAGATCAGAGTAACAAGCGATTCAGGACTAACTCAGGGATGGTCGATGCAATAGAAGACTTAAGGACTGTGGGAATGGCTGAGGCAATAGGAGGATTTCTGGGTTGAATTTCTCTTTGAACATATTGATGACACGACAACTGTCTTGGAAACACTGACTCAACAACAGGGATCACATACCAATTTGTAATATTATAAATTTCCAATCTAACTTTCTCCATGAGAGATCCTCTCCTTTTATAAGCTGAAGAGGATAAGGTGAGGATGTTAGGATGATCTCACTAAATAAGAAAAGTGAGTAAGATCCAAACCGATCGGAGGGCACCTCACCATAGAAGCTTCTCCTTCCAGAAGCATCGAGAAGATGCTTGTTTTTCCCACGTACGAAAGTCGTCGCACATTAAGTATAGTGCAACTTGCGGAGACATCGCAACCTAGATTTAGAGTAGGGGGTGATGATCAGGCATCGTCGCACCCTATATATAGTGCAGCCTATGATGACCTTCCTTAATAGGGTTTTTACAAAGGAAAATACAATTTCTTCTCTCAGGAAAATTTCTTCTCCCTTCTTTCTTCAGGAATTTAGGCCATTGATCCTTCTAAAGACAAAGGATAGGTTTTAAATCACTAACGGTCATAGGGATGATGAAAATAATGTGTAACATAGAGCCCCCCAAAGTATGAATTTAGAACATAGTGATAGATGAAATAATTTGTCGAGTGTGTGTAGGGAATACAGAACAATCGGTCGGAAACCTACCAACAAACAAGGAAATACAGTACAATAATATATCATAACTGAGGTAGGCATTCCAATACTCAGAATACAAATGAATCAAAGCATAAATGTCAACATGCAAACATCCATGTCAAGTAAGACAGGTCATGGCCACCAAACATACACTATGGATCCATGCCATTATGACTCAAATCTGAACATAGCCACCAAAAATACACTGTGGATTTATGTAACTGTTGGGCACCAAATTAGGCTATCTTTCTGTTGCATTTCCATTACCCTTTTTGACCTTTTTTCACTTATTTACCTATGTTTACTATGCTAAACCTGTAAGGTAAATACCCCTACCTTGTCTATTGGAATATTTTATTAATGAAATAAAGTCGCAGAGTTTTGCCTATTCATAACACTAAAACGAATGTTTGACCACAACTTCTAGAGAACAGGAACCAAGGCTTCATCCCACAGCAGATCCGCTATTCACAGCAATGACCAAGACATAAGGAGGTCGTGCAGCTGGAGTTGTAGATCCCTGAACTATCTTGGGCATCTCGCTGATCTTGTATATTTGGTACTGGTGTCGTTCCAACTAATGTATATTTTTGGGGATATGGTTACCATCTTTTGGGGAAAGAGGTTGTTCTCCCTCTCCATGTATAAAAGACAGTTTCTTCCTGTAACTGGGGACACCCCCATTGATATTGTAATAACCCTTTTCAGATTTATAGAGAATCATCTATTTTGTTGTCTTAATCTTCGCTGTGACTAACACAGCCCTGATCAGAGAGCTGGGCCCGCTCTTCTGATCAGGTGTTGCGTCTTTCTATGTGTATTATTTACCAGTTTATGCTTGCTGTTACAGTGCTTTAATTCTTATAATTGATTTTTGGAAGTTGTAATTAATCTAGTTTTACAACAATGTTTTGAATCTTAATCGTGAACCCTTGGCCAGAATGGATTGTGCTCTTGCCCCTGCATATACCTTGCACATTGCCTTGAAAGAATACGCACCCAGATTGATAAATTAATGTAGGAAAAGGGTGAATAAATCATTCATACCTGGACACCAACATTTTGGCGTCGTTGTCGGGGAGGCTAACAAGGTGCAAGACAACGATCTGGACCAACCAGAGGGTCAATCTCTCGTCCTGGGGAGAGAACGAGTTTTATCACTCTGTTTCAGGTCCTGAGTGTAGGTGTTCTTTCCGCTTGTTTTTATTTTTATTTCTTTTTCGTTTTGGCCACTCTCTTGTCCTAGGGAGGGAGGAGTCTTTTGATGCCCTGCTCTAGACCCTGAGTTAGATTTACGTCTTTCAAACCCTTGTGTGTTTTTGTTTTGGAAACCCTAGCTTTCACCCTGGGGAGGGAGGAGTATTTTGACGCCCTACTTCAGATTTGAAAAGTATTAGGCCTTTTCGTGGTGTGTGTTTGTTTCTAGTTCTTGTCCAGGGGAGGGAAGAGTCCTTTGACGCCCTACTCCAGGTCCTAAACCTTAGACTCTTGTTTTTTTAGCTACCTTTCTTTTTGTAAGATCTTTCGTCTTGGGAAAGGAATGGTCCTTTGACACCTTACTTCAATACTAAAGCATTGTAGGTTCATGCCAAGACCCTCCATCATACCAACACTTGTATGAACAAAGAACTGAATAACAGGGGCAGAGGGAGAGCCCCAAAGAGGGGAGGACCAGATTTGGGAAGAAAGACCTACATCTAGCAGATATAGCAAAGGCTAAATCAGAAACATCCTCTCGCATAGCCGTGAGACCAAGGGCATGAAGAGTGAAGTATAAGGGACAATCAGTAGATCAACCAATGATGTCTACAACATTATTTGGTGATACAACATAGCAGGTCCCTCCAGTAGTTGAAGACACATCTAGTAGTATACCTGACCAGGGAAATCTTATGTTGGTAATAGAGGGGGAAGAGGTCGCAAGAAGAACCTCAACAGAGTCAGACCACTCCAGTAAGGGAGAGGAGGTTGTAGCTGAGGGATCAAGTCATCAGGACACGGGATAAGGGATCGAAGAAGTATTTTCATGACCAAGGGATCGGGGAAGCGATGCTAAAACGACTCGGATCCAAGGGGTAAGGAAGCCTCAACCATCTCCTACAGATCCTGGTGAAATACCCAATGGTTATTGGAAGATATTTATGGCTCCCACAACCTCCACTATCGAGTTTCCAATCGTAGATCTTGGAGATGGTGTGACCACAAAGCCTATTCCATTAGCAGCCTTACCAAACTTTCATGGGCTTGTTTTAGAAGATCCTGACACATTTCTATTCGATTTTGACATAGTGTGTCGAGGGTATGACTACACGACGGAGGTCCAAAAGTTAAAATTTTTTTCTTCTACATTAAAAGGAACGACTCTGTGATGGTTCATGGGCCTTGGAGGAAGCTCTATTTCCACATGGGATGATATGCGGACATCTTTTCTAGAAAAATACCAGGATTACTGTAAATCCCAGAACATTAAGGAGGAACTTTTCAAGTTCGCACAAAAAGAAGTTGAGAGTTTGGAAGATTGTGTGGAACGATTCAAGTACACCTTACAGAGGTCGGGTCACTCTGACCTGGATAAGGAAATTCTAAAAATTATCCTCCTTAGATATTTTCGTGAGGACTCGATGGAACTATTGAACATTGTAGGAAAGGGAGACATCTCTAAGGAAAGATTTGAAGGTATCTGCGAATTATGCATTCAGTGCTCAAGGGGGCTTACAAGAAACAAACAAGGGATTCGCTCAACAAAAGGGTCTGGCAGAGGGGTTACGAAAGAAAAAATCAGAAACTTGCTAGACAATCTGAGGACGGATATCCTTAGCACCCTGTCGGCGCAGATGGATACACTGCAAGTAAAACAGAAGTAGCTGGAATTGGATAGGACTATGGTGATAGTCTACCCGACGTGTAGAAAGAAGCATCCAAAGAGGAAATGTCCACTAAACTCCATAGAGGAATGTGCAATCTACGAGCTAAATCATGCGACAAGCTCATGCCCCTCCCTACCAGGCCTGAAAGCAGTATTTCAAGGGACGGGGAAAGACATGGAACAAATGTACCTCATGGGGTCTAGAAATCCATGGCAGCCTTGACCACCGATGGGAAATCAAGGTATGTACTTAGACCCATCTCATTATTTCAATAATTCTAATATGAATCCTCAGTCCATACCCTATCCTTCCATGTGGCCACAATACCAGTTTCCACCTTGGTATCAGTGGAACCCTCAAGCCAGTTCGAGCTCCCCATGGGCTCCAACTTGGTGAGGATCTCCTCCTAGGCAGTTTCCTCAGCCGATGCCACAGCAGCAACTCCAACTGCCCTCTAATGTGCCTCCAGGTAATCAACCTGCCCGTCCTCAACTCCCAATCCAACCTGATCTGAATCCTAATAGCAAGGGAGCTCATCAAGCTAACATTCTTAACCTACCTTCATATAGCATTTACACTTCAGAGTTGTATGAACTGAATCTACGATCAGGGCGGACAGTTAATGTTCAACCTCCTCCAGTTACCATTGAACAACTCGATAGTGAAGGTAAGGAATCAGAACCAATTAACAAAGAGACAAAACAAACTGATAGAAACCAGGAACCTCTTGTAAAACAACATCAATCTGAACCACCTTACCCAGAGAGACTAACTTTGAGTAAATCAAGCCCTCAAGCTGAATTTGATTTATTAGGAGAATTGAAAAACTTGTTTGTTAAAATTCCCTTGTTACAAGCTATTAAGGATGTGCCAATATATGCAAAGACTCTTAGGGAATACTGTTCAAAGAAACCTGCAAAGAAATCCAAAGACCCCCTTACCATTCATGTTATGGGAAAATTATCAAATTTCATGACAGGAAAGTCAATGCCTGAAAAGTATGGAGATCTAGGGAACCCAATTCTGACAGTACAAATTAATGGGGTATAGATTCCGAATGTGCTGGTAGACCTGGGTGCTGCCATCAATGCTATCACCACTGAAACCATGCATGCATTAGGTCTTCATAGCTTGAAACATACACCTACAGTATTGGAATTGGCAGAACGATCCACAGTCAAACCTGTAGGAAAGTTGGAAGATGTAACAATTTCAGTGGATTCATGGCACTATCCCATAGATTTCCTAGTCTTACAGACACAATCTTCGGTAGGCGGCCATCCTTTGATTTTGGGTAGACCATGGCTAGCTACTACAGATGCTTACATTGGGTGTCGATCAGGGCACATGGTCATTTCCAATGGGCACAACATTAAGAACTTAGTTTTATACCCACCTGCAAAACCAAACCCATCCATAAAACTAGTAGGAAGCAAGAAAATTTTATCTAGGAAAGAGCCTGAAATAGAAAATGAGGAATTGAGGCCAGTCCTCACTATTGGACAAGCCCTTTAGTTGAAAATAGAATCAGAATATGATGTAATCACCTCTTTTATGGATGATCCTTGCTCCATTTCTGAAACAAATCAACAATTCCTAGAATCTATCCTAAGCTGTGAGACTCAGGAAACAATTGAAACAACATAAGGATCATAGGAGCTACCTGTTGATGCACCCAATGAAAGTGTCCCAGTGGAACTAGAACCAGGAAAAACCCTGAATATTAATCCAAACCTGTCCGAATCCCAGAAGAAGCAACTCGTGGATGTACTTCGGAAACACAAAGAAGCCTTCACCTGGGATTATACAGATATGAAGGGGATTCTTGCTAATTCATGTACCCATCATATATACATTAAGGAGGATTATCGTCCTGTGAGACAACCTCAGAGAAGGATGAACCCCACATTGAAAAATGTTGTGAAAGAAGAACTTCAGAAATTACTAGATGTCAGTTTTATTTACCCCATCTCAAATAACCAATCGGTCTCCCCATTAGTAATGGTCCCCAAGAAAAATGGTAAATGGCGGATATGCGTGGATTATCGAGAATTAAATAAGGCAACGCAGAAAGATCATTTTCCTTTGCCATTTATTGATCAAGTTTTGGACACATTGGNTCTAGATGGGTTTAGTCAGTATAACCAAATCTAGATAGCCCTTGAAGATCAAGACAAAACCACTTTCACATGCCCCTGGGGAACATTCACATACCGGGTCCTTCCTTTTGGCCTGTGTAATGCTCCTGCAACGTTCCAGAGGGCAATTTTGGGAATCTTCTCTGATTTGATAGATGACAGTATTGAAATCTACATGGATGACATTACTCCATATGGGGATTCATTTCTTGAAGGACTGAAAAATTTGGAAAAAGTTCTCGAAAGGTGTATACAAGCGCGTGTCTCTCTGAGTACAGAAAAATGCCATATGATGATGGAAGAGGGAATTGTTTTGGGAAATTTTCTCTCAGTTGAAGGAATCTATATGGACCCAGCAAAGACAAAGGTAATTCAGCATTCCTCGACACGCAAAATGCCCACGCAGGTACGCATCTTTATTGGTTGTGCTGGTTTTTACAGGCATTTTATAGAAAATTTTGCTAAAGTAGCACATCCACTTTTTCAATTGCTAACAAAAGATTCAGATTTTGTGTGGAAAGAGGACTGTGATGCAGCCTTTACGAGAATTAAGGAATTGGTCTTTATTGCTCCGATCGTTAGAGGGCCGGACTGGGCATTACCTTTCCATATTCATACAGATGCTTCCCAAACAACGATTGGTGTAGTATTAGGATAGCAAGAGGAAAAAATACCATACGCAGTTTACTATGTTAGTCAGAATTTGGCTCATGTTGAATTAAACTACACAGTGACTGAGAAAGAGTTCCTTGTTGTCATTTACGCCATCAATAAATTCTAGCACTACATTACCAGGTATCCTACCTTTGTGCATACTGATCATGCAGCTATCAGGTATTTAATGAATAAACCTGTTACCCCTGGTCGTATCACAAGATGGCTTTTGCTACTACAGGAATTTGATATTACTATAGTAGATAAACCATGGAAGGACAATGTGGTTGAATATTTCTTATCTAAGATAGAACATGATGGTAAGAATACACCAATTGAAGATAATTTTCCAGTCGAACATCTTTTTGCAGTATCTGCTAACACTTCGTGGTATGCAGATATTGCTAATTATCTTGCTAGAGGGAAGGTGTCTCGTCATCTGTCATATAAGGAGAAAAGAAAGATTATTCACCAGAGCACCCGATATTCATGGATGGCAGGATATCTCTTTCATACAGGGGTTGACCAATAGATTCGGCGTTGTGTGGCAGAAGATGATATCTATGAAACACTGAAGGCTGCACATGATGGACCCTGTGGAGGACATTTTTTAGATAAAAGAATAGGTCACAAAGTGCTACAAATGGGATATTACTGGCCCTCCATCTTTTGTGATGCCCGGGATTATGTCTAAAGGTGTGATAGCTACCAACGGATGGGACAACCTGGGAAAGCATATGAAATGCCTCTACAACCCCAGATAGTCCTTGAACAGTTTGAGAAATGGGCCATTGATTTTTTTGGACCCTTTAACCCACCTTATCATCAGAAAGCTTACATCTTGGTCTACACTAATTATGTAACTAAATGGGTGGAAGCCAGAGCAGTCACAAGAGAAACAAAGAAAGTAGTGGAAGACTTTCTTTTTGAAGAAATATTTTCCCGACATGGTACTCCAAGGGAAATTGTGTCAGATGGAGGATCACAGTTCACATCCCACATGATAGGAAAGTTGATGCAGAAATATGGGGTCAAGCATAGAGTGACAACCCCCTATCACCCCTAGGCGAACGGGCAAGTAGAAAGCACAAACAAGGTATTGGAAAATATCTTGACAAAGATAGTAGCAAGTCATCATCGGGACTGGGCACAAAAACTTCCAAAAGCTTTATGGGCATACAGAATAACATGGCGGAACACAACTGGATTTTCTCCATTTGAATTAGTCTATGGGAAAGTTCCCTTGTTTCTGGTGGAATTTGAAATCAGTACACTCAGAACAGCTCTAGAAGTAGGCCTAGACCTATCAGAAGCACATAAATACTGACTGGAATAGCTGAATGAGTTGGACGAGATTCGGTCAGTAGTTGTCCAGAAGACCACTACTGTTCAACAACAGAGAATGAAATGGCATGATAAATTTATCAAAAGTAAGGTGTTTCATGTGGGAGATTGGGCATTACTTTACGATTCCTGATTTAAGGATTTCAAAGGCAAGCTTTGCACTCATTGGATGGGGCCATATCAAGTGGACGCAGTGTTCGACAATGGAACAGTTCGATTAATTACAATAGATGAGAATCATACCTCGTTCTTAGTAAACAGACACCGTCTAAAACTATACCACCATCCAGCCTCTAGAAATGCCTTTGTCAAACACCTTTCTGACTCATCTGATTTAATGGTTGTTGGAATGAAGGACACTCTCACTCTGCTTTAAAAAAATAAAAATAAATAAATAAATAAATTTAAAAAAAATTAAAAAAATAAATAAAAATAATAATATTGTTATTTCTTACTTGTTTGTATTTTGCAGGAATAACAAAGGAATATGGCCAGGAGAAATGTAACACTCGGCGTCATTACTCCACTAGTGCTACTATAAAGATGTCGTTGTTACTCCATTGGTGTGTGCTAATTACTCCACTAAGTGTTGTTACTCCACTGGTGTGTGTTGTTAATCCACTAAGTGTTGTTACTCCACTAGATGTTGTTACTCCACAACTGATGTTACTCCACCAGTGCCGTTACTCCGCAACTACTGATTCTCCACAGGTGTTGTTACTCCGCAACTACCATTACTCTGTCGGTGCCATTACTACGCAATTGCTAATTCTCCGTCATTGTTGTTACTCCGCAACTATTGTTACTTCATCGATGTCGTTACTCCGCAGATGTCGATTCTCCGTCGGTGTTGTTACTCTGCAACTGTCGTTACTCTGCCGGTGTCGTTACTCTGTAACTTCCGCTACTCCACCGTAGTTGTTACTCCGTTGTTGCTAACTACTCACTGTTGCTGTTACTCCTTGCTGTTGTTACGCCCTGTTACCATTACTCTGTCAGACATTTTGTTGTTACTCCACCATAAGGTAGGTCCCTAGGTACGTCTCCACCGACTTTTATGGATTTAATTAAAATATTCAAAAAATACATCAAAACGTATCGTGGATGGTCGTAATTAAGTTGGGGGGGAACCGTCATATTAAATGACGACATACCATGAAAATAATTCATGACACACGATCCCCACCAAATAGAATCCAATGATTTCGGTACTTCGTAATCATAACTTTGATGTGTTGGAATGCGTATTTGTACGCACAGAGTCATAATCAGTCACCTCCCCAACACACTGCATTAAATCTATGATAGTACCACCACAATCTGTCATCATTTTCAAACATACCAGCACTGTTTCATCCGTTGTCCCCAAAAGCGACATGATGTTATTTCAGTTGCCAATGGTTTGGAGCCCTGTCATTTTCCCCTACCAGCTAACTGCATTCGTCGTGCTGACTCTGCCTCTGCAGCAATGGGTGGACGATCTGTGCGGCATGAGTCTGAAGATACAACAAGAGTTCGGAACAATCAAGAGGTATGGCAGGTCTTTGAGAACACGGGCTGGAATGTTTACTTTGATAGGTTGAAAGGGTCGAACGAAGAAATTGCGACAGAATTTGCACTCAACTTGAGAGAAGGAAGCTCTCAGGTCCACAGAATTGAAATCCCTGTGACAGAGGAAGCCAACACAGAAGTCAGTGGACTCCCTCAAAATGGACAACGATGGTTTTCAAGAAGGACTGTCCTTCTGGAGTTTCCCAAAGCCTTTTTATAGGCGGGAGAAAGCATCGTGCAGAAGGGTCAAGGATATGACCAAAACTCCCTGCTGCATCCATGGGAAGAAGTAGCAGAGTTCATCATGAGATATATGACTTGCGAAGGGAGATACTCCACCATATTCAATTACCATCTCCGAATACTAACTCACCTGCGATTTCCCCAAGCAGAGGCTTTCTCACTGAATGTGCCTTATTTCTTATGGAGAATCCTTCACCTAATGGCACATTTGGCTCAGGAGTCGTGACAGGTAATGAAGGTCATCACCCACCATGGGCTAGTTTAGTTGTTAGTAATGAATGCCATCAGACGAATCCCGATCCCGTGGGAACTGTTTCGAGATTCCACAGAGGAAGAAGAAGCTGCCACTGTGGCTGCTAGGGAAGATGAACTAGAAGCCACGGAGGAGGAAAATGCAGGAGAAGATGATTATGTTGACCAGGAGGAACTGGAAGAGATGGAGATGGAAGCTGAATAATTTGAAGAAGAGGCTTCTCCCCAAGAGCAAGCCAAAATCATGGAACCAATGGAAGATGCGGAAGTTGACACGGAAAGGTCCACTAGTACCACAGCTGAGGCTGTCCCACAAGAACTAGCCTCACCTGTGGAACTAGCAGAGCAATTTGATAACATGATNAATAGACAGGAGTGGGTGAATTGGTCGATATTGCGACCGAGGGTACCCCACAAGGACCTCTTGTCATCATGGAGTCGATGGATGAGGATAACCCGAATGAATAAGAGGTCGTGACCACCCCAACCATAGAACCCATGGAAGAGGAGGAACGAGGACAAGAAGGGATTGGATCTAGGGAATCCATGGAAGCCATGGAGGAAGTGCTGGGAGAACTAGGGCATGAGGTTGGCACTGACCCACAAGAACCAGCATCGACCTCGGTACCGAACATTGAAGATCCCTGCCAGTTCTCTTTTTTCTCCTTTATTCCAAGAGGAGCAAGGCGAACTCGTTCCCTTCGACGCACAGAAGAAGATCTCTCCATTCCTCCAATTTTATCACAAAAACCACAACCGTGTGGGGTGGATGCTACTCAGGAGACAGGCACTTCAGAGCCTGAAAAGAGAAAAGAGGTAGAGGTCCCGAAGGCTAGGGAACCATGAAGGATTCCAATAGACACATTAGCAGGAGAGCATCTCGCAAGGGCACCACTGGTCGCGGTGAGCACACAACAAGAGGAAATAGTTGTTGGCGAAGAGGAGGGACCAAGCGAAGCGGTCCCGATGAATGAGCTAATGGAAGAGCTAGGTGAGAAGGTCGTAAGACTCCCAATCAAACAAAATCATCAGCTATAGTTTAAAGAGACAATGTGGCTTAAGATGGAGGTTAGGAAACTAAGGAAACAAGTACACAAAATGCAAAAGCGGATGAAGAAATACAAGCAACAAGATAGAAATTCCAAGGCTATAAGAGTAGAAACAGAGACTCAGACGAACCAGGTAGCCATAACCTCTGCTGCTACTCAAACAGACCCGGTCGAGCGATTGTTTGAAGACCGTGAGCATGCCTTAATGGTCAAAGTGCAGACTTAGAAATCTATTGTGGCTCAATATCAAAATGAGGTGAGAAGAACTAAGGAACGAGCCTCCACAACTATTTTTGAATATGTGGAGCGTATAGACATCATGAGATTAAGGCATGTGAAGAAGCAAATCAAGATGGAACAGCTGGAAAAGCAAGTGGCAGAGATGAAAACTGATAAGGAGTAGATGTTTAATTTGGCACAAGAGGTGATGGCATGTTGCCCCCCTGGTTCTTATTATTCTTTATTCTTACATGAACGTTTTCTTTTATTCTGCATGGAGAGCATAAAAAATGAGATTGGTTATAAAATAGAAAATGGTGTACAATTCCTCCGAATAATGAGGCACCACGACGTGCCAACTCAGCATTTGATGTGTGAATTTTACCTGCATGGGTATCTGCTATGCCTAGACAGAGAATTCAATCTAGTCCCATATGTGGGAGACATTCATTTAAGGGCCCTCACCTCTTACACTTTCAACCAGATCAGCTAGTAGAAGGATTTTAACACATTTGAATCTAATCAGGTTACAAAGCCATTTATAGTAAGAGGAGAACCTGAGAGGTCAGTCACCATGTTCACTAAACACAACACCTTTTTGGGAATTGAGGGGAATAGAGACAGAATGTTGAGGACACAAAATTGGTGCCTTGATCTGTGTGTTAAGAAAATAGTCACATTTCATGAAGAGGCCCTTGATTGCTGTCAGAAAAGGTGGATGATGTCACCTACAGCTGTCTAGAACAGGGAACCTTTTGGGGCACCAAATTTTGCACAAGTGCTCCCTAGAGTGCCCAGATATGTGGCATGTGTTCGAACATGTGGGGTCCGATGGATGGGACTCCAATTTCAGTTTCCTGCTATTTGGTTTCCAGTAGAAAATTACATTCCAACATATATCGTCTCGAAATATTGGTGGGAAGAAGTCCTCCTTTTAGACGACTTTAAATTTCCAGGGACAGAGATGGCCGAAGAATATGATCTCGCCCATTTTCAAGAAGCCAACAGTCAATGAAATCTAGACCTGTGGAGGCGGCGAACTGCATGAGGGCATGTAGAAGGCTAGTTAGGGGGAGATGTTGGGCACCAAATCGAGTTATCTTTCTGCTGCATTTCCATTACCCTTTTTGACCTTTTTGCACTTATTTACCTATGTTTACTATGCTAAACCTGTAAGGTAAATACCCCTACCTTGTCTATTGGAATATTTTA
>SNQJ01S1783784.1:444291-459408 GCA_010110895.2 Picea sitchensis | reverse complement strand
GTTGTAGCCTGATGGTTTCCAGTATGTTGAGGTGGCTTTGCTTCCAATAGTGCTGCCAAGGGAGCGAATCATTCCTGAAGATTCTTTTGTTCCTTTCCTTCCATATTTGCCAAAGTATAAATCCTAGGAGAAGTTGCCAGATATGATTGAGAAGGGGTGATTGAAAATCATTGTCTCTCCATTCTGCTATGGTGTCGATGATACTGTCCCACTTGCGGTCCGAGGTGCGCATGATCAATGCACCTTGATCCCAAACTTGATTGGTGTAGTGGTAGGTGTTGAGGAGATGGTTCATAGTCTTGGCTTCTTCTCCACAAAGCATACAGATGGACAGACCAACAAATCCCCTTTTTGAGAGGTTATCCCATGTGAGGATGCTCGAGTGAGTTACAATCTAGAGGAAGAGACTGATTTTTGGCCAGTGCTTCAGGGCCCATATTTTGTTCCACACCTTCCTTAGGGGTAATGGATCCAAATGTGTTTTAATGGCATAGGATTATTTTATGCTGAAGGTGCCCCTTGGCAAGTATCCCCATCGTACGATGTCCTCCCTTGCCAGAATGGGGATTTTCCTTTTATTGATTTCACTGTGTTAGGGCCGAAGGTCCACGTGTGCCTCTAAATTCAGGTGCTCCTTGTTTGAAATCCATCCTCTCCAGGTGGGCTCTATTGGATTGTCTTTCCATTAATCTACCACTTTTGTCAGGCCCACCTGTGTGGCTGGGATGCTGAAGGTGTTAGCCTAGTCCTCATGCTCAAAAATTGGCCATTGTGGCCACGAATCTTTCCAGAACAAAGTTTTTTTCCCATTTCAAATTTCCCAGAAGGCGTGACTTGTGACAAGATGTTGATTCTGCCTGGCTGCCATCTATATTAGGGATCCAGGGTTGTCCCCATTCCATCTAGTCAAGCTCCTCTCCGCCATGTTGGGTGCATATTTCCTTCTCCAAATATTGGCCCATAGATCTTGAGGTTTTTTTAGCCATCTCCACCAGATCTTAGTGCTTAGGATTTTGTTCATCACTGGGGGATCCCTTAACCCAAGGCCCCCTTGAGCTTTGGGTTTGCAAAGTTTATCCCAGCTAATCAGTGCCAGTTTTTTCCCTGTTTTAAGTCCTTTCCAGAGGAAATTCCTTTGTAGGTTTTTGATGGTAGTAAGGACAAAGTTTGGGGTTGCGAGAGCAGAAAAGGTATAAACAGGTAGGGCTTGTAGCACTACTTTAAGTAAAATGAGGCGACTGGAGAGATTGAGGGCTCTGTAGGTCCAGGAAGAAATCCTCTTAGAAAAGGCGGAGAGAATATTCTCCCACGAACTATTCCTTAGGGCGTTGTCCAGCAACGGGATGCCGAGGTATTTTGATAGAAGGGAGCTTCGGGTGAAACCCAGGATTTCAGAGATATGATGTTGAATCGGAGCTAGTGTATTGAAGAAGAAAATATGGGATTTGTCTTTGTTGAAGTCCAGTCCTAAGGCATCACAAAACGTTTGAAGGATCAAGAGGAAAGATTGGAATTCCTTTACTGTGGGGGAGCCCATCATCAGGGTATCGTCAAAAATTGGCTATGGGAGATTGGAGGAGAGATACCATGCAGGGGTAGACCAGTCAATGATTTACTTGCTATGGCAGCGTTAATAGAGTGACTAAGACCCTCGGCCATGATAATGAAAAGGAAAGGGGATAAAGGGTCCCCTTGTCTGATTCCTCCAGAGGGAGAAAAAGGACGAGAAGGGACCCCATTAACCAGGATAGAGAAGAAAGTAGATGAGGTAAGATTTAGAATCCAATCCACTGAAGTGTGGTCGAAGCCAAAGGCCAGGAGCATTGCACACATGTAATCCCAACTTATCTTGTCAAAAGCTTTGGAAAGGTCCAGTTTTAGGAGCATACATGGTGTACAGGTTTTCTGCAAGGAGTGAATCACTTCATGCGCTAGGATGACACTGTCGAAGATTTTCCTACCTTCCACATAGCCCAATTTCTATGGAGAAATGATCCACCATAGGATGGGCTTGAGTCATATGGAGATCACTTTGGTTAGGAGTTTATAGATGATGTTGCAAAGAGTGATGGGTCAAACTTCTTGGGGTGATTTATCTGCCCCTCTTTGGGAATGAGGGTTAGGAAAGTAGCGTTGAGAGCTGGGAGGACTTTCCCTGAAGATCTGGAGTCTTCAATGATTTCCGAAACCTCTTCCCTGATCATCTACCAACAATGATGGAAGAAGTCGCTAGTAAATCCATCTGGTCCTGGATCTTTTCCTTTGGGGGTGTCTTGGAGCGCTTGATCTACTTCCTCAAGAGCTATGGGCCTGAGCAGAGAAACATTATGTTCCTGAGTGATTAGGGTGGGTATGTGTTGCGTAATCTTGGAAATGGCTTGAGATTTGTTCTGTATGGGTTCTGTTGGGAGGTATTTGTAGTATGCGACTAATTCCTTCTCCAAATCCTCATGGGAATGGATGAGTTGGCCATTGCTAGAGGTTAGTTGTGTGATTCAATTGGTGTGTTGCCGCTGAAGGGTGGACCTGTGAAAAAATTTGGTGTTTCGATCACCCTCCTTGAGCCACTATATGTGAGACTTTTGTTCCCACAGAATCTCTTCTTAGGATTTCATGTCTTCCAGTTGTTGGCTTAAAGTTGCTTCCTAGGTTTTGAGGCCATCAGTGAGTCCCTGCTCCTGGATTTGTCTTTGTACAATGCTCATTTGATCCTTCAAGTGCTTTTGGGAGGCGAAAATATTGCCAAAGGTTTGCATATTCCAGAGTCTGAGTTGTTGCTTAAGATTCTTAAGACTTTGCTAGAATCGGTACATCTTTGAGCCGTAAGGTATCTCTGCCTCCCTCCACCACCCATGGATTTTTTCATGGAAATCTGGGTGGCTGAGATAGAACTGTTCAAACCTGAAGTGTTTCCTACCTGGGGTGGCCGGCACATGAAGCCATAGCTGAATGGGCCAGTGATCTGACTCGTGAGAAATCTAGAATGGTTTCCTCAATAGTTGTACCTTACAATAGTAGGGAGTTTGATATTAGGAACCGATACAGTCTGCAAGCTATTTGATGTGTACCAATTCTTCTGTTTGTTCAAGTGAAGGTGCCATTAGGGGTTTCTAGGTCAATGAGGTTGATGTTATCTATAATATTTTGAAAATCTTTGGATTCCTGTTCCAGGTGCTGAGTTCCTCCTTTTTTTTCATCCAGGTTGCGTATCAGGTTGAAGTCGCCCCCTACAATCCATCTGCTATCCTTGGTTAAGGTAGACAAGTACTCCAAATTTTTTAGGAAGGCTTGCTTATCCCTGGTGTTGGTCGGTCCTTAGACATTGGAGAGGTGGCCAGGTTTATTGGAATCGATGAGCCTGTAGGCATCTGTGATGGACCATTTGGTCACGATGAAGGTTTCCATAATGGTTGTGCTAGAGTTCCAGAGTACAACTAGGCCTCTGACTGTGCCTGTGGCCGCTGTGGGTACTGCTTTCCCTTGCTTCCAACAGTAGGGGAGAATATTATCTATGTCTTTAGTAGCGCATTTTGTTTCTTGGAGCAATATTATGTCTGTTTTATCTGCTTATATCAAATCTCGTAGCAGTTTTTGCTTACTACGCCCATTGAGACCTCTTATATTCTAGGAGAGAATATTCATGAGGAGGAGGGGGAGGGGAGAGGGGGAAAGTTATCTGAGATGAGGTGTATCTGCTTGGAGTTCACCATGAAGTGACCTATCTCTTGTATGAGCTTATTCGCTGACTTCCTTCCTCTTCTCTTTTCATATTTCTCGGGTTTTCTCTGATCCTTTGGCTAGTTCACTTGTATTCCCAAACCCTTTCTGGATATGGCTGTGGATTCAGCTAAGGAGTTAAGGAAGATCTTGTGCACTTTTTGTAGTTGATCTGGGGGTATGGTGTACATCTTCTGGTGTCGGTATGCATGCTCCAGGTGTTCTAGGTCCACACCTGCTAGTTCTTTCTCATCAAGGTCCATCTAGGCATCCCCCTCTGTTGTTTCCAAGTGATCCTCTATTCAAGTTGTGGGGTCTATTGATGAAATGTTTGGATTCATCTCCAGGATTGATCCCTCTTTCCCTTTGCCTGTTTACTGGGGTATTTCCTCAGTCTGCACCTCTTTGGGGTCTGAGGGGTTCTCCGGTTGATCCTATAGGACCTCATATTTGTTGTTGGTGGATGGATCTTTACTTTCCTGGGTTGCCTTCTTTCTTCCTCCTTGTCTGAACTTTCCAGACGCATGAGCGAAGCCATCCTTGTCTTTGCCGGCATCTGAATTCCCCTCTTTGTTTGTGGCATTGAGGGGGCATTCTCTGAAGAGATGCCCATGCTCATGGAATTTCCTACATCTAAATGAAATATGTTCATAGTCAATGGTTTGCAACCAGTCCTCATCATGTTATTCTAGGACTATGGATCCCGAGAGCATATTGGATATATTCAGGTATACACAGATGCACGCATATGAGGTGTATCATCTTTTCTTAGTGGCCTCTGAAGATTTGACATAGATGTCAATGGTGTTACCTATGCCTGCAAGGACCTCCTCCAAACAGAATTCTTGAGGTGGGGAATATATTATGATCCACACTGGTGCATGTGCAAAGTCTTCCATCTCAGAGCTAAATTTCTCAATCTAGAACCTTAAGAAGAGTGCCGCAGAGTTGAAAAAATACAACCCTCCGTAAAAAATGTGGTTTCGGTCCTTGAGGTTGTGCAGGATGATGGTGAAGAAACCGGTGGAGCCTAGTTTTAGTTCATAATTTCCTTTGGGCTTCCACCAGTGTTGTATCCATTTGACCAGGTCTTGTTTCGAGGGCTAGAGCCCTAAAAAATTACCTACTAAGGCATAATCTCTCATATATTTCTGATGCTCCTCAATGCAGGGAGAAATTACAATGTATTTCAGGGCCTGTGGTGCTTGTGGGATACACTTGCCTAGTAGCCATGGCCTTGATGCATTTGCGGGTGCTAGCTCTTTCCCTGAATTAATGTCCATATCCTTGTGTTTGAAGGTTCCTTCAGCTAATAATATAGATCGTAGATCCGGGGGAGGTTCGAAGGTGGGCTGCATAGAGCCTTCCCCCATGCTTCCATTCATCGTTGCCTAGTTGTACGTGGGGCCTCTTGGCCCTCCCTCCTTCAGAGGCATGTGCCTCAACGGGGTGAGTAGTTGTATCAAAGCAGTAGAAACCCTAAACCCTAAATTGCTGTCACATCTCTGACCCATATTGTATAGTTAATAAAAGTTAAGAATCACAATTGAAAACAAATTTGATGATCCATAAACTTCACCAATATACCTTATCGTTGAATATTAAACATTTCCTTGGCCTTGACCCGCTCCTTCAAATCCTCACTCATGTATTTACTAAGATTCTCATGCTTCTTCTTTTCCACAGTCATGCACTTGATCACTTTCTTATCTAGAAGGGGCACATGAGAAATAAACTCTTGATCTCTATTATTTGCTTCCCTTGTCCTTCTCTCCCATTTCTTATTCCACATACTCCTCTTCCTCGAACATGAATGACTTAACAACAACAACCTCCCTACTCTAGAACATCAACGTAGCCTCCCTCTTGACAAAGTATATCCTCTGTCTCTCTCTAAGTTCTCTAGACTTCATCTCCTCTTTCGTGGGTTGCTCAAATTTATTTTGTAATAAATATAAATATAAATTAATAGGTGGGACTCCCATATGTCGTTTATTCCTTTTATTTTCAACTTTTTCCTTGTGACTCTAGATTTTACTCAAATATCATGCATATCATAAAAAATATATATCAAAAGGAAATAAATATGAATATTCCACATCATCAAAACACTTGTATCTCCCAAAACATCATGATGGCATGATATATATGATTTTTTTTCAAAAAACTAATATCGTGCCTACTGTCTCAAAAATATGCCTCGAATGTCAAAGTGAAAGCATCATCACATCATAAAAATAAAATAATAAATAATATTTTTTATTTGAAGTAACCTCCTTTTATCTACTTCCTTATGAAAGTGCAGCCCTCTGCTTAAGAAAGTATGGATCAACGGACTTCTTTTCTTCAACCTTTTACATTTTAGGGTGCATGTCATCAAATGCTATTTTTATTTCATTATATTCAAGTTTAGTAGGGAGAGTCTTTATTGTGTAAGAGGAGGTCTCATATGAATCTGAGCTTACATAAATTGCAGGCCCTTATCCTTTATCTAGTTCAGGTTCAAAATGTGGTGCTTTAAAATTTTTAGGAATCTAGACAAAATGTGCATGAGAGGTTATAAAATAAACCAATGGCATAGGTTGTATAGGAGGAGGAGGTGGAAACGAGACATTACTCCAATGTACTATACAAGAGGTCGGAGGGAGGATTCATAGATACATTTTCACAACCATAATTAGTCGATTGCATATTAGGTGGTTTAGTAAAGTCAACTATGCTCGGGTGAGGTTGCAGAAGAGGTGAAGCAGGTGACTAAGGTGGGTGAAAAGCAGGATGGCTAGCAATATTTAAATAGTCGGTTTGAACCAACTAATTGAATTCATCTTATTTGGTATAAAAGTTGATCGAGAATATCATTCTTTTATTTATGTCTCTCTTCTCAAAATCATTAGGAATTCTTCCTCTTTGACCTATGTTTCCCCTATTCCCACTTTGATTACTACCACAACTAAAGAAACTCATCTATATGCCATCATAATCACATTAGTGTGAAATAATCAAAGCAAGATACAAACCAACAAAATAAACATCAATTACAATTAGTCAAACATGATTATGTATTTTTTTATGAATAACACATTCATCAAGCATAAAAATGAGGTATGGATGGGTAGATGACACACGGTGAAGAAAATCCATAATTTTATAATCACCCAATTTCATTTTATAGTTCCAAAATTTAATTTTGAAATTATTTTTTAAAAGTGCCTCTGTAAAAATCAATTATCTTTTATATTTAACATATGAACCAGGGAATGCATGGAAAATGGATATATATGTGACTAGAAAAATTATTAATGGAATTGTAATTTGCAAAAAAGGTAAAATGACAAAAATAGATGAGAGTTCATGTTCACTTTCATAAATCATGATGAGATCATTTTAAATCTTTAATAATAAAATCATAAATTCAATTATCTTTTATATTTAACATATGAACCAGGAAATGCATAGAAAATGGATATATATGTGATTAGGAAAATTATTAATGGAATTGTAATTTGCAAAATATGTAAAATGACAAAAATGGATGAGAATTCATGTTCACTTTCATAAATCATGATGAGATCATTTTAAATCGTTAATAATAAAATTATGAATTCGCAGTTTAAAATATCCTTTTATAATATATCATACTATCCACACAAAAAAATCTTCATTATTCAAACTGTAAATCAAATACAAAGTGTATCCTTTAATTACATAGACATGGGAATTAAAATGAAAACCAATGAATTTCAAATGAGCAGGATAAAGGGAACTAACTTTATGGAAAGTAGGATATATGAATAAAAGTGTTAATTCTGTGTAACAATGTTAATAACTCAATTATTTACCATGCCTTCACATTCTCATTTTCTTTGATTGGTCAATGATATCCATCACAATATAATTTAACCAATTTCCATTCATTAATCTCATCTAATCGTGATTGTAGGTTAATATAAGGCATGTGAAAATGATTCAATATGAAGTCTTTAGAAAATGATACATTCATTTTATCAACAAAACAAAACCCTCCATAATAGAGTCATAGCACCTATCCCATATCAAATTATCAAGACACATAACAAGCTCAAAACCCCAATGAAGGTGAAAATCAATCAAAATCCTCGCTCATGATCCTATTTTTAATGAGAGTTGAAACCCAAACCCTTTAGAAAAAATAATAAAAAAAATCAATTATGCTAAAGTAAAAATGAGTTAGGTTTTGAATTGTATTGACAACATAGGTAAAAACAAGTTATTTTTTAAACTTGTGAACAATGAGATGATTGTCACACTTTCCCAACATAATTTGATATGTTTTAATTCAAATGAATTTGGGTTCGAATGTTTGTTTCTTTGAAAAACAAAAAGAGGGGTTCAACCAATCTTTGCCCAAGTTCAAACCCATTTGAGGTTATGGGTTGAGAGGAATAACCCAAGTCAAAGAATAGAAAAAACAACAACATGATGGTAATGAAAATATTTGAAAACAATATCATGTTGAATTCAACTTCATCACTGTGTTGAATTCAACTTCATCACTGTTTCACAACGAATAAACTTGAGTTCAAATTCTCTTACCAATAAATCTCCGACCCAATCCTTTTAAAACTATAATTCTTGTATAAGTGACAGTAAAGAACCAAATCAAGTTTGAATCCTTGTTTCTTTTCATTCTACAATAAAGACAAGTTTGACCATGTCCAAATTCAACTATTTACAAACTTTCATCAACATACCGAAGATGAAAAATGAGAAAATGGATAACGAACAATAGCAACGAAAAATATTTTCACCATTACATTCCAAAATCCACCAATTCCATCATTATATTCCTCAAACAACTTTTTAAGAAATGAAAGACACGAAAAGAGATCACTTTTATAGACAAGACTAGCAAACAGTGCAAAAACTTAACCATTAAAAACAAATCATATACAAAATATGCTTAAAAGTTGGTATACTTATTATATCCAATGGTGAGTTTATACCATAGTTGGGATGGTTTCGACAATGACCATGTGGGTACTTTCTCCAAACCAAGTTGAGCTCTATTTCACAAGTCGAGCAATGCAAATGAAATAACCCTAGTTCGTTGCAAAGGTGATAAAGCACAAGCCAACTTGATATTAAATGGCACATCCTATCGAAGTAAATGCATGGCCAACTCGACATATGATACCATATAACCAAAATCATGCCATGCGAACCATATCATGACCAAGTTGCATTATTCCCAAATCTCATAACATAATTCCATGCGCTATATCTACTTCAAGATATATTCCATTTAAATCACCATAAATCAAATTAACGTGTCTATCCATGTGAGTAAGCTTGGACTTATAACTTATGACCAATGATATATACCATTAAAAACATATGTTGTACAACATAATATAATTAACGTGTCTATCCATGTGAGTAAGCTTGGACTTATAACTTTTGACCAATGATATATACCATTAAAAACATATGTTGTACAACATATATTGTGTGTCACTTCACCATATTGTATATCAACTCAAACATTTCAAACATTTTTCCCATAGCTTTAATACTTATAATATTTCCACTTAAATATTACCTTTTGTTGTCACCATTGTTGCAACATGGAACCAATGTGAGATTATAAAGTGAATCTATTCATATGATATATCTTTTGTTCATACTATGACTATATAAAAAGATCTTTGTATATGTATGAAAATTTTCCATATGTATATGGCTTATAAAACCATGATTTTATGTCTCATACCTTGTCTCTATTGCATGTATGTCAAATTGTGTAGCTTATATGTCTTGAATCGATGAGCATGGAAAATCATTTTAACTTTGATTGTGCATGTAATCATAGAAATGGGGAAGATCATATAATTTGAATATTTCACAAGTACCATGTCACCAAAATGATGAATAATGAAGAGAATCTATTATCATTGACATGCACTGAATTGAAGTGAAAACCCTTTTTGTTATCTAAACATGTCAAGTGCCACAAGAACTATATATAAACATACTATAGTTTTGAAGATTCATCTTAATACTAATCACATGCAGGTATGCAAGTGTGTTGAGGAAAATTCTTAAAAATAATAAATTATATGTTTTATTCTAGGGAAATCCACCTATTAATATTTTATCATAAATATAGAGATAGGTCTTGCAATTATTTGCAAGATTTTAATAATAGGTGATGAGATTTTGAGTCAACAGAAGGGAACGAAGTTGATGTTCCTAGTGCCACTAGTAAGGATCTTGGTTACAGATACTTTGTGGTTGAAAAAATCCTTCTTGACCTCAAAGAATTATTTGATAATCTCCCTGAGGCGAAAAAGAGGAGGCCTAGGTATAAGATAATTTACAAGAGAGTTGTCACCAATTATTATGTCTATACGAATGGTGAGGAAACTATATTCGAGAAAGTCGAGTGGCTTATAGAGGAGGAAATGAAAACCAAAGCATTGAGGGAGTGGTAGAGGATTGAGTATGTGTGCTCAATTATGAGAGGCGCCTAACAATGTCCTCTTTTTTTGCATCTTCATTAAAGAAAAACCTCCACAAACTTTAATTGCAAAGATTCAAATTTTTAGTTTGTCAATTTTATTTTTCTTTTGGCCTTCCATTCACATAGAAAGTTGTATGTGTCAATCTACTTATGCTTCTCCTACTCCTGTTCTCTTCGTCGTCATCTCTGATTCACATACAATTATTTTTAGGAACACATATATAATAAAAAAAAATTGAAATTATACAACACACACACATACCAATTTTGTATTTATCAAAAAATGAAATCAAATTATGTTTGCAAAAAATGTGATAAAGCAATTGATGCACCTTTAATAAATAATGCACACCATTCCTAGTTCTCTTTCTTATAAATAAATCACCATTCACGGTGCTCTATTTTATGTGGTGCACTCGTGCTACTTTCTCTAATAAAAACATTTGTATGCACCAGTAAGGTGCACCAGTAAGTTTGGTGATTTATCTTTGCAATTTCACGATGCTCCATGTTGTATGGTGAACCGATACAATGTTAATAATTAAATGCATAAAAAGGTTAATCATTATATATGTGGTGTGTTAAAGTTTTCATAACGCATCGATGGGATTTTTTACAAGATGACATTGCTTCTAAGATGGAGGCACCAGTAATGCACAACTGGTAATATTGTGTTTTGTGTAGTTTTAAATGCACCACACACAATGTTTCATGTTAATACCTAAGAATCAATATGGATGGTGCTTTCTATAAATTCATAGGATGCACCACTATCTGGGGTGTGTCAAACATGCGAAGTGCACCACAAATTTTATTATAAAAAAATTGAAAAAAATGTCAAATTTAAGATCAATTTTAAATTTTAATCTGATGAAAATTAAAATGAGATAACAAACAATTTTCCTAGTTTATTTTACATGAGGGGGCATGTTTGGCTCATAGAGGAAAAATGAAATTTTCAATTTTTTTTTCTGAAATTGGAAAATGTACAAAATCTACAGGGGCATTAAGGAAGAAACACTATAGAGCATCACAAATGGGGTGGTAGTAAAAGGAATGTCAACACTGATTATTGTGTGAAATATTGGAAGAAAAAAAGGAAATGTGATAATGAAATTTGGTTTGGTATTTCTTTTTTTTTACCCTTTCATAGTGCGCCTAATAGTAAGATGCACCATAACGTTATTTGTACCTGAACACACCAGTACGCTTGTTTTGTTTTACACTAAAATGGTGCACTATATATATGGATGCACTAGGTATTTTGTGTATGAGTAGCGTACCATACATATTTTTGTTTATATAGTAAAAAACTCTACACTACAGTATTATTAAGCACACCCTAATTGTTTTCCAATACACCACTATTGTAGACACATCGGGGTTGTAGGTTTTTTAAGCCCACCGTAGAAGGTTTATAGACTTTAAATCAAACTTTTGTATTGAGTAATCATTTGTTCTAACATGTTCCATTGCATTTGTTATAAGCATGCCAGTGTTCTTAAATTACTATAGAGCACCATGATGCATTTTATTTTTTATAAAATAAAAAATGATATTTTAATATTTTATATTAATAACGGTTATTGATGAGCTTTGTTTGTTCGGCACGAGGGATTTATGTTTGTAAAATCACATGGGTTTTATGTTTATAATATAACTCATTCATCTAGGCGACTTAGGCACACCGGATTTTAAAAACTCCACAGAAAAATTTGATTTCCCGCATTCTCTATAAACATATAAGGGACATTTTTTGGGGGGGGGTTCCATAAATAACTTCGTTGCAAGGTGTTTTTCTTGTAGTGAGAATGAAGGGCACTATGTGGAAATATAATGAGATTCAATTCAAAATGAGCAATGGGGATTTGAGTCAAAGGGTTGTGCACCTTTCTCTTCTCAACACTTATCCCCTACATTAGAAATAAATACAAATCCAGTCGGACAAGAAAAATTCTAGTCGTGGATCAGAAAAAGCAAGACAAAGGGGGAACAAACATACCTCCACCTTCCAAACCACACATTGATGTAACCTGGGAATTTTTAACACCCATTAATTTGTAGTGCAATGAAACTTGATCACCTCCAGAAACCTCAATGCAAAGACAAAATAAGGTTTTAACATTCTCACCTCTATCCTCTTTTTAGAAAATCCTTTGCATGCAATCATCAATCCTTATTGGCCAAGGAAATTGGGTTTTTTTATGGGAATAAAATTGGACAAGAATGGATCTATTGGTATATTGGAACAACTAAAATAGAGAGGGAACAAGAATCCCTCCACATTTCAATCCACACATTGAGGAAACCTGGGAATTTGTAACACCTACTAAATGATAGTGTGGTAAAATCTAATCTCCTATGGAAAAATCATTGCAAAGACTAAATAAGGTGAGAATGTTCCACCTCGATCCTATTTTTACATGGTCCTTGCCATGAAAGAAACAACCCTCATTGGCGAAGTCAATTAAGTATTTTATGGGATCCAAGTTACATCCCAACAATGACATTACCACTTATGTGTTATTGAGTGGAGACAGTGGAAAAATGAAATATGGCCATGCTGCAAAATACCCTTAGCCAATTTTTGGGAAAACCCAACAGACAAATCCTTCACCACACCATTGTTTGCATGAAATGGCACTTCCATTAGAAAATAAGTAGATGAAACAATAGGTTGTACTCACTTAAACAACACATGGGACTAGGCAACCTATTGGGATGAAGCTCCAACAAAATATAGAGAGGAAAATCTTGAGGTTGTAGTGCCTCATGCTTATGATTGATTTATCAGAGCATGGGGCATGTTCCCCCACCATGATGAGGTTTCATTATATTCTTCAACATATATCTATGTTGATTTTATGTTTCACATGGGCCATGACTATACTAGAATGTCGTCACCTTTTTATGGTATAGGTAGGGGATGCAGTTATGAACATATTGGGGCTCATGGAGACCCTACTATATTATTTCCTCCGACCAAATCAGTACCATTTTCAAGTAGGAGTATTTTTTTTCCCATAGGAGTTAATAGATCTATTACATCTCTAAGTTGAGGCAAGGAATGAAATGGAAAACACCATGCACACTTCATTGGGTTTTATTTCAATGCCTTTAGACAAGGAGAGATCTATACCACCACCTATAACTATAGAGCCTGATTTTTATTTTGTGGCTGATAATTTACTTGAGTTTATACAGGTCCCCAATCACTCATTGCAATACACTATCAATACTCCAAATGAATATCTTCTATTGCATGAGAGATTTAGAACAACTCATAGAGGTCAGATATAGTTTTGTACAGTTTGTATGTTTAAATTATCTTTATTAGTCATCAATTGATCATCTTTTAACAAATGTAGAATTAATGCATTAAGTAATCTTCTTTTGTTTTTATGACATGAAAATGATGAGCTTTACTTTAGTAAACAATCAATTTCTCATCTACACATGGCATATGTGAGAGACTCAATTAGTGTATGGTTGATTTCTATAAGTATATGGTTAGCATATGGTTGAATTTTGGTTATTTCATCCTAACTTCCTTCACATATCTCATTATATTTTCCCATGGTAATGGAAAGGGTGTTTCCAATGGTCCTCCACCCCAACCTAAGTATGAATCCATCATCAAGCATGAATCTCCAAATATACCCACTACGAAGAAAGGTACTCAACTGCAATGCTTAATCGATGAGGAAAACTTTTTAAATCGATTCAACCAAGTACAAATTATACATCAATTTATGAAATAATGATTATAGTATGAATTTATTAATTTTATTGTTTACATGTAATATTGTCACCTAAAGGTCCAAGTACAAGGGATTTTTGATGTCGCAATGATGTGGTCACATGAGTGTGATGCAACACTTTATTGAAATCTTGATGAGGGCCCATCAACGATCCCAATATATATTGCACTAACTCATATGCCATCTATAAATATTCAAATCCCACATATATAGTTTACCATTGAATAGACCCATGTGACTTCATCCATCTAGTTAAAATTTGAAAATATTGTTAGCTCATAAATTTTGTACTTAGAAAAATTATCTAACTAGATTTTAAGATATAATTGTAGCTCAATGCGCTGGATGTTGGGTATGTTTTATGTTCTTTGAATGAACAAACCTAGTCTTCCATGCATTATGATATCCTTGCTTCTAAATACTCTCTAGGTATTAATAATAAATGGCCAACTCTCGATAAGATGTCTAGAGATGTAAAATATAGAAATAGAAGGAAGAAGGGAAATACATATATTGTTGAAGGTGTAGGGGTAATGGTTATAATTTATTCATAATCCTTCTCATCCTACTCTAAATAGGAAGGGGATTGCACATCTATTTGGGTCATCATTATTTTAGTTTTGTGGGTTGGATCATGTCTAGATGAAGATATAGGTAGAGGCCATTACCACTTGATACATAAAAAGATTGAAAATTATATGAGTGGGAACATTGTTGGTGGCTTAGTTTTAGATATATTTATATATTCCAACCATAATTATGTGGGAATAAAATCATACTTATACCATGCCAGATGAAGGCAACAAAATAAATATAGTAGGGATGACAACACCCCATTACTGAGGTTCTTAGAGTGGACAAACCCCAAAGAGTGTTATGAAATGAATATTCTCTCTACAAATATAAGGTGGTTGGGTATTCATCCAAAAATAATTTCCCTTATTAGACTTGTTGAGGTGGAGATGCCAGATCTACTTCTTTTACAAGAGACTATGGATAGAAGACATATTATAGTGGATAGCCTAAAAAATAGATTCAAGGGATGGGAATTTACTTATACTAATTATTTTGGACTTCCCAAAGGACTTATCACTAGATGTAACTCTGGATTAAGTCTAATAAACTCTTTTGATGTAATTT
>SNQJ01S1783784.1:414231-432791 GCA_010110895.2 Picea sitchensis | reverse complement strand
TTTTTTTTTTATTATTAATATTTTTTAAATATCACATTAAAGCTATGTTGAACAAAAAAAAATAATTGCACATTTCACTCATATTAAGCTATAGAAAACTCTTTGAACACATTTTTTTTATTTTTCTTAACTTATCTTACTTTAAAAAAATAATTGTATTTTTTTTATAAATGAATTAATAAATAGATAAATTTATTTTTTTTAAATATTTTTTATTAAGCAAATTTCTATTTTAAATTTTACATTTCTTTAAAATTTAAATAATCTAATTTTTTTAAAATCAACTAAAATCTAATCAATTTTTTTATAAATTAATAAAATCTAATATTAATTGTTTATTATTATTATTATGAATTATTAAAATCTAATATTAAATTTGAAAAAAAATATAAATAAAAGTCTATCAAAATTCTCTCATGAATTAATGAAATCTAATACTAAATTATTTTTTAGTATTCATTCTTTATAATAAATTAAAAGCTTCTTTCTTTATAATAAATTAGAAGCTTCTTGATGAAACAAGAAGCTTACAATACAAGTTCTATCAATATTTTCTTCTATTTTCATCTCTTAACTCCTCATATATGTTCCACAACTTCCACTTGTAATTTCATTAGTAAAAGTTGTGACAAAATGTACTGTGTCACTCAAGCCAATTTCCATGTAGCTATGTTAATGCACATCCGCATGCATGCAAGTTATTTATGAATTGTTTCCATAATTATGTGATCTATTCATGATCGGTTTGTGTAAGTGAGTGATAGATGTTGTGATCTATTCATGATCAGTTGTGATAGGTGTTGTGTGTATGAGAGGATGAGGATGGTTGTATGCTTGGGTTGGCTATTGTCCCTTGAATAAAAAAAATACAGATTATCATTACCCTAATTTTTTATGTTAATGGATTTCCACATAAATCACTTTGTCAATTGTGTGATTGCTATTGTGTGATTGCTGTTGTGTTTTGTTTACTTTGTTGTTCTCATTTTTTATGCTTTGTTTTACTTAGGCTGCCCAACACCACTTGCCAAGTAATCTTTCATTTTTTCTTTCAAATTTTTTGTTAAATTATTATCCTAGTAAATTCGTTTCCCTAAAGCCTGTTGCTACCTCATTGTTATAATGTCAACTGAATGGTGCCCTGCCTCTTGGACTGGAACTATCTGCATTTTGAAGCTTGAACCCGATAAATCAGTGTTTTAAAATCCACTGTTGATGCCCTGAAGTCTTGACTCTTCCTTTCATTCGACCCTGTGAACTTCAGATCTCCTTGCTAGTCAGCTCTGGATGATCCACAGTTTTGAAGGAATGGTTGAACATCTATAAATCTGCACGTCTCTGTAATTAATCCCTCTATATTTCGGACACAACGTTCCGATCTCTTTTAGTTAATTCCACTTTGGTAAATCAAAGTTTCCCCTCCCTCTCAGATATCTTGATTACAATCTCAACAGTATTGTTTAGATTAGACTTTTTCTCCCATCTTTTTCCCGCATCTATCTTAACAGTCGGCAATCTATAAGTATGGAAAGGAATATATAAAAGACACGCACAAGTATTAAACATCTATTTAGTGCACAGTGATTCATTGAAATTTAAAAACTATTTTAAAATCTTTTCATCCAGTACATGTACAGAGGAATAACATTCTTTAAAAACTGTTCAAAAATCTTTTCATCCTTTACATGTATAGAGGAATAACATCCTTTAAAAACTGTTTAAAATTATTTTCATCCATTACATGTAAAGAGGAATAACCTCCTTTAGAAATTTATAAATCTTATCTTTTCATCCTTTACATCTATAGAGGAATAAAATCTTTTCATCTTTACAGGTATAAAGGAACATCTATAGAGAGGAATAAAATCTTTTCATCTTTACAGGTATAAAGGAATTTGTTGGATAAAAACTGTTTTCCTACTTGGTTAAGAGTAAGTCTTTTGAGAAATAAGGAAACAGGTTGAAGGTCTAAGATTTATAGGCATTTTATAGGAGAGTAAAAGTCTACCTCCTTAGAGAGTATCAACAGGTTATTTCATGTGATATGGTTTTCCTTGAATAACAATGATGAGTCAATTTACATTAATGAATAACGGTTGCTGATAACTGTCCTCACTAAGCATCTGATAAGAGAGTGAAAATCTACCTCTTTAAAGAGCATCAACAGATTATTCAAAATGACGTGGTTTTCCTTGAATAACAATGAAAATTTACATTATGAATCTGATAACTGTCCTCACTACTTCACTACTGCTTAACAACTGAATAATTAGAGAGAAATTTCATCTAAATAATCTTTCTCATTCTTTAGAATAATACAAGGAATTTGACGTAGACAATATCAAATTACACAATGGAAAAGTAAGGGTTTCAAAGGCTGAAAAAACATCTCAATTTCCGTCTCCACGCCTGCTCTAACGAATATCCATGGCCTCTATCATCTAAATATTTTGGGCAGTAGGCTTCAAACAACAATACTAACTCTGAAATTATATGTCAAGCAGGATCTTTATTAGGGTTCATGAAAATCAGTGGAGGAGGAGGAGTTTTGATATTGGGGCGGTATCCTTCTTCCGATCCACACACCTGCCTTAATGGCAAAGTCGATGGTATTCACCACCGTCTGGCTGCGACACTTGGTGCCTCTGAACTGACCTTGTCCAGAACTAATATAAGCGCTCAGGCAGCCCAGCAACTTCTGATTGCACTGGACGTTGAGATAATTGCGGGTGCGGGTGATGCAATAGTCATGATCTTTGCAGCAGCTGTCCAGCCCATCGCAGGGAGCTTCTCCATTGCATCCTGTGTAAAACACTCCGCAGTATCGCCCATACCTTAGAATCGGGGCCTCTGCCATTAAAATACATCAATAATTACTTCTTCTTTTTTTTCAAAAAGACCTTGTTGGAAATCTAAAAACATGGATGAAACAGAGTACAACAACTTATTTAACTAAACCCTTCACTTAATATCAATAATCATACTCAATCAAAATCCAGTCCTTCAAACTTCCAAGGAAATCAAAATTAAAGATAAGGAGGCAGACCTCTACAGAATTTCGACTCGCACCCATTGCTACAGTCCTTCTGCACTCCAATGACAACAACAACAACAGAAACATAATTACTTCACTAATATTCTCCTAACAGTAAATGGCATGGTATGAACTAGGCAATTTACCTCAGAGATGCAGTAATTGAATATTGTTTTGAAATTAAAATAATTCTGTAAAGCATTGAATATAATTACCAATAGCAAAGTGTTGGAGGAACCGAACACAGACTGCAATAGGAGAAACCATATCAATAAACACAATCGCACTCCCAGGGAGGCCATGGATCCCCACCTGATGAGATCGCCTATTGAAGAAATTATAATTTCATGGGTAACCACCATTCATCAGGTATATATACTGTTCCTGCTTGATTGCATTCCACGACTCCTGCTTGGCTGCTTACAGGACGCCGGGCTAGTTGGCTCTCATGGCATCACTCCTTCCCTGGTGTGTCTGCGTAATCTCATAGGGTTCCAATCCAATTTCAATTGTTCAGTTGACGTCAAAGAGAAGCAGGAAAACTTTATGTTCACATGCTCCGTCACATCAATGTATATTTGTAGAGCGTATATGTTGGTACATATTTTTCAATTAGGTAGACCATCTGAAGTGATTTTCGTGGAGGCCACATATTTTTCAAATTGCAAACTTACGCCAACGACATGGATCCATTTTGTCTGATAATTTATTATCACTAACTTTCATTATAGGTTTGGAAGATTACGTATAACCTGTTATGGGTGCATAATATAATCATAACATCAACATCACTTCGAATATGTACATCTTGCCATTTGAGTATTTTAGGCATGATGAGTCAAAGTAGTACATTGAAGTAGTAATATGTAATAATATATAAGTTTCTAACGAGTAACTCATGTTATGTGGAATGTGTTGACATATTGTGTGAAACTAAAGTAGGACAGGGAGATATGTGTGCATCTCATTTGTTTTTGGTGGGACTTGCATGTGGATGCGTGTGAGAAACAAAAATTGAATATGTGGATATGTGTTGTGTGAGAGTGTGTGGCATTTTCTATGGTACGTGTTGTGGGGGAGTATGTGTGACATCTTTTGTGGGATGTGTCGTGTGGGTGTATGTGTGGTATTTTTGGTGAGATGTTTCATGTAGGTGTATGGGTGTGAAACAATATTTGGATACATAAACATGTGTTGTATGGTAGATGTGTGTTCTATATTATGGAACATGTTGTGTGGATGCTTATCGAATGTGTTGTGTGAGTGATTGTGCATTAAACAACAATTTGATACCCTTATTTTGTGACATCTTGAAATCACTTTAAACTATAAAATATCCTACTTGGGTGAACACATTAATATTTATCACACTTTTTGGCAAGGGACCATGTGAAAACAATGAAATCGATACCTCAGTCAAGGTAATTTTTAAGCCCTCAACTAAGTGCTTAATAAAGTTCTCAATCGATGTCCTTTCACACACTCTTAAAACCTCAATCAAGGTCTTAATCAGGGTTAAATAAACCCTTGATCATGGTATAACATCGATCAAGGGTATGGAGCTCAATCAAGCTAATATCTCAATCGTGGGTAACAATCTCAATCGAGCTCCTTTTTTATACATAAAGAAAAACATGCCCATAAGGACCTTTTCCACATTTCACATGATGCAAAGAGGTTAAGGAGCTCAATCGGACATTGAAGTTGAACCCAACATTTGACCACATACCTACCCAACCTACAACATAGGATCTAACCCAATGATCCAGATTATTTTTGGCACGAAATGAGAGTGGAGATATAATAAAGAAATGTACAAAGATATATCAGATATCCAATAATATAGCATAGGTATATTAGAGATATATTAGAGATATAACCATAAACACATAGATATAGTAATACACAATTTCTATTAATGAACGAAATGTACAAAACTGTAGAAATACAGAGTGAAAGAGTCACTATAATGGTGGTAGCTTATCTTTGAGAAAATATGTGACGGATACTCACAGTCACAAGAAGATGATTTTTACAATGAGGCTCCAAAGGTATTTTTAACATAACGAAAATCCGAAAACCTAACCCCAAAAGATGAAAATCCAATAGTTTTGTGGACCCCATTTTCGGTAGTTTGGTGTATCAACTTCCCGTGGGCATAACTTTGGCATACGATATCTGTTTGGGGTGCACGATAACTCATTGGAAAGGTATCGACAAGTAGATTATTTTGGGGGGCTCAGTGAGAGAATTTTTCTATCATTGAGGTCCTCAATCATGAAAATAGTTTTTTGGCCCTCAAAATGGCCCTAGAAGTTTAGGAACCGAAAAAAAGCTAAAAATAGTAAGTTGCTAGAAAATTGTTTTGAGCTGGTTAGGATAGATGGATGGTCACCGATATCCACCTGGATCAATCTTCCCTCCTTAGAAAGAAATGGTCTCCATTGCGTTGATTTCCCAGGGGAGAGGGGGAAGTGTTTGTTGAATATGAAACTTGGTGAGTTGCTTTCCTTGCTGGAGAAGTTGTGTTGTTTGGTTTGTAGAATGTTGTCGAGAACTTGATGTTTGAAGGGTTGGAACTTTTTAACCAGTTAGGCTACCTGAGATGATTGTGTGCAGAAGGAATCTTTGCGCTTTTCTACCATCTTGTCGACCTACTTATGCTAGATAAAAGGTGCTTGGATTGAGGTTGTTGTGGTTGTAGTGTCCTTTTGTTCACCTTTTGAACAAATTGTGAAGAAGTTGAATTTTGTATTATGATATACTACCTTGCGACACTATTTTGGTGGGACAGTAATCAAAACTACCTTTGGTATCCTATAGAGATGACCCCCTAGAGTAACAATGACACTACAAGGTTGAGACTCATAAATAACATGATGCTTCCACATATATGGTTGGCCCAAAAGAACATCACAGACATCCAACAGGGAAACATCACATAACACCTCATCCTTGAAAGGTTGGATGACATATGACAATCGAAATTTCTCGCTAACATGGAGATATCATCCCTTGCAAAGCNGCTTCCACATATATGGTTGGCCCAAAAGAACATCACAGACATCCAACAGGGAAACATCACATAACACCTCATCCTTGAAAGGTTGGATGACATATGACAATCGAAATTTCTCGCTAACATGGAGATATCATCCCTTGCAAAGCCACCTAATGTTGTATTGTTGCAGCTGTGGTGTTGTCAACAATCCCAACTGTTTGACGACCTCTGCTAAGATGAGGTTATTCTGGATTCTGTTATCAACAATAAAATGAAGCGAGGTCCCCTTCACTCACATATATGAATGAAAAAGGTGCTCCCCCTCTTCAAGATCTGTTGGTTCTTCTGGATGAATTGTTGTGGTCACAACAGTAGTAATGAGGTCTACATCGATGATCTGTTTTCTACCAATATTTTCTAAATCAGATTTGAAATCAGTGTTCGGCTCCTTGTCTTTGATCTCAGCCACCATTGACTGTTTTGAGTGACATTCATCGATGTTGTGCCAGGGGATTTTGTGAAAATCGTACCATTTTACATTGTCCTTCTTCATCTTTATGTTGCCCTTCTTTTCATGTGGCTTGGACTAGTTTTCTGAAGGTTGGTTGTTAGGGTTTTCTTTACCTTACTTTGGTTGTTGCGGATTTGGAGAATCGAACTCTCGCTTGTTCTGGTGCTTAAATTTATGCTTGATTTTAACAATGTATCGATAAGAAGCACCCAATGATGAGATGTCCAGATCCATTTCATTTTGGTTGTATCTAGGTAGAGCCCCATGATATTTCAGAACCAGATGTCGCTCGAAGTCTTTGATATCCAGCTTAGAGCCCCACGGTATTTCAGAACCAGATGTTGCTCGGAGTCTTTGATATCCATATTGGTGCGAAAGGTATGGAAGTTATTAGTGAACTTCAGAACTTCTTGGCCCCTCTCTTGTCATAGTGTGGTCCATCTCACGTATTGTTCATCATAGTTTCCAACTAGGTAATAATGTTCCTTGACCGCATCCACAAAAAATATCAAATGGTCTCTGACGCAGCCCTCCCTACCTGCAGGTCGGAAGTCCACGTACACAGGATCACTCTTTCCCTTGGCCCGAAGAGCTCTTGGCCGGCTCTTCTATTTCCCCTTCGAGAAATCTGCACCCACAGCAAAAAACCTCACAGGATTCCTTCTTCATGCTTCAAGAGATCGGACTTCATGATTTCGTGAATCCTATAGTCAAGTGTCTTATCGCTCAGACCCCCGAAACCCGAATTTATGAAACTCCGATGTTCGGTCACCCAAAAGAAATCAACAGTTGTGATTCCCTGCTTGATCCAATGGTCAATGCGATTTTCGCATATTGGAAGTTCGTAACTCTCGATACCGAAATCTCTTGTCAGTGCAAACCCCGAAATCCCAATTCTCTAGTTCCCGAAATCCAGAATTGTCAACTCTGACATGATTCCCGGTGCTAGCTCCACAACTAGACCTTCCACCATTCGGGACTTTGCACTTCGCGATTTCACGAGTCCTGATGCAAAGTCGTCGAGACTTCAACTCACGAAACCCCGAAATGGTCAATGGATTTGACTTCCACATCAACAGTTTGCCACCTGTCACCTTGCTAACTTATGTGGCCCCACACAATTCTTTCAGCTCTTCGCGACTTCGCGATTCGCTATTTCGCGAGTCTTGATGCAAAGATTTCGGTATTCCAACTCTCGAAACTCTGAAATAAAAATCCACGGTAAATCCAACGGCCCTTATCGGCTTCAATCTATGGCTCTGCCTCTCCTGAGATTGAACCTTGAAAACAATCACCGTAACTCCCCGCTGTTCTATGAGATCTGATGGCTCGCGGGACTTCGTGAATTCCCCATGGAGAATTCCGACCATCCGTTCTCCCTTCTGAGAACTTCTGCAAATTTGATAAAGTGGTTTGCCACGGAACTTAACCGCCTGCAACACAACCTTGTGACGCCTCTAGACACCAACCTTCTATGCTTTTCTTCGATGATTGTGAAGACTCTATCCCTCCTGACCTTTCTCCAACTTCGATTCTTAAAGAAAACTCTTGCACGCACTCCTTGCGGCAAATCCTTCAACAATTTCTCAGGTTCGCAAACTCTGTGACTTTACTCATCCTGCGCACACTTTGCATGGCTCTTATACCTAGCTGCACTTCTGAGGAAATGAGAACAAAAGCTATCTTATCTGATCTTTCAGAGACAAACCTCTGAACCCTTTGTCAATGCACTCCTTGCAGACAATTCAACTGCACTCCTTGCAGGTACTCTTGCTCAGATAGAGAAGCAATTGAAACTCATTTCCTTTACCCTCTCTCTCTCTCTCTCAGATTTTAGACATTTAACAAGAAATCATACACACATAGCATAAATAGCAAATGCATGATAGAAAGAGTAAAACATTCATGAGCATAACATTCAACAATACATACACAAAGAGTATCACAACACCATGAATCTGAATCAAAGCTTTTTGTATTAATCCAGAACTTTTGTACATGAATTCTTCTACACAACTCTCTGCTTCTTCTCTTGTCTGCTCTATTCTCTCAATAATCTTCCTCTTCATGTTACAATACACAATGAGGGTGTCTATATCCCGTTTCCCTCTTGCGCTTTAAAACTGTCTAATCTAACCTTCAATTCTATCTACCTTCATTAACTATTATAAATGCCTTCTACCTACTATGGACGAGAGCGGATCGCTCAAGGTCCTTTACAATATTACAAGTGTGCTCCTTCTTAATTATCTCATTTAAGATTGGCGCATTAACTTCAAGATATTTTCAAAATTTGCGCTGGGTGCTTTTCCAGCTGTCTTTTATCTCCGCGCTGGCTCACTTAAGATGCTCCTGCATCAGTCTCGACCCCATATATTCCAGACTCCTCTGTGGAAATTTTCTTCCAGCAAGTTTCCCACCAATGTTTGACATGGGGGAGATTCTTAAGGAGTGTGAAGATGATATTTTCCCTATCGGAAAAATTATAAATAGATAAATAACCTTCTAGCATATTTAACCTTTTTTCTAGGGAATTTGCATCTATTTGTCCTTCAATTAGGGTAATATCAAAATTAATTTGAAAGGTGAGGTGCCTCCAAAGTCGTCGCTTAATGAATACACACCTGTTTTAATCCGTAGGCGTTCAAGGATGTGGGAAACATTCTCCATTAGTTGGTCCCTCTCTCGCATTAGAGCTTGCTCAAGAAATAGATTTATAGAATATTTTTCTCCATCATTCTTATTTTCTTCCTTTGATCCAGGTGGATATCAGTGGCCACCCACCTTTTCCAACTGGCTCAAAACTATTTTCTGACAATTTTCGTAATTTACTATTTTTAGCAGTTTTTCGGGTCTTGAAACTTCGGAGCCATTTTGAGGCCCTAAACGACATTTTTTGGGAAAACTAGGAGTAACATGGAAGTTACGTCGATGTTGCTCAAACAAAAGTTGTAGTCCTTGGATAGATATTTCTAACGAGGTATTGAGCGCATCAAATGGAGATCATATGCAAAATTTACGACCCCAGGAAGTTGATGTACTGACTTACCCAAACGGGGCCCACATGACTTTTGGTGCTTCATCTCCTAGGGTTAGTTTTTTGGATGTCTAGGGTATTTGACATTCCTATTTATTGTAAAAAGTCCTTGAAAGCCTCATTGTAACCATATTCTTGCAAATGAGCATAACCATCACATCTCTTCTCAGAGATAAGGCACCACCATTCCAACCAGCTTGTTTTCCACTGCATTTTGCAGTTTCAGATTATTTTCTTATTGAATAGAAAACCAGTTTTATTGTATCTCTATTATTTTGTGTTAAGCACCTGTTAATAATCTATATTCATTTCGTTCTGCTCATAAAATCTGGATCAGTGGTATCAGAGAAAAGATGGATAGTATTAGGACAACCAGTCCAAGTCGCAAGCAAAGAAGGACACGGAAAAGACAAAGAATGTGTTGTGTGGGTGATTTTGCATCAAACAACAATTTGATACCCCTATCTTATGGCATCCTAGAATCACTTTAAACTATAAAATATCCTACATGGATGAACACATTAATCTTGATCACACTTTTTGGCAAGGGACCATGTGAAAACAATGAAATCGATACCTCAATCAAGGTAATTTTTAAGCCCTCAATTGAGTTCTTAATAAAGTCCTCAATCAATGTCCTTTCGTGCAATCTTAAATCCTCTAGCAATGTCTTATTCAGGGTTAAATAAACCCTTGATCATGGTATAGCATCGATCAAGCGTATGTAGCTCAATCAAGATAATATCTCAATCGAGGGTAACAATCTCAATTGAGCTCCTTTTTTATACATAAAGAAAAAACATGCCCATAAGGACCTTTTCCACATTTCACATGACACAAAGAGGTTAAGGAGCTCGATCGAACATTGAAGCTAAAAAGAACATTTGACCACGTACCTACCCAACCTACAATATAACATCTAACCCAACGATCTGGATTATTTTTGGCACAAAATGAGAGTGGAGATATAATAAAGAAATGTACAAAGATATATTTGATATCCAATAATATAACATAGATATATCAGATATATAACCATAAACACATAGATATAGTAATACACAATTTCTATTAATGAGCGAAATGTAAAAAAATGTAGAAATACAGAGTGAAAGACTCACTAGAATGGTGGCAGCTTATCTTTGAGAAGAAATGTGACGGCTACTCACATTTGCAAGAAGATGATTGTCACAATGAGGCTCCAAATGGATTTTTTACATAAAGAAAAACCAAAACCATAACCCCATCAGATGAAAATCCAACAATTTTATGGACCCCGTTTTGGGTAGTTTGGTGTATCAAGTTCCCATGGGCTTAACTTTGGCATACGACCTCTGTTTGGGGAGCACGATAGCTCATTGGAAAGGTATCGATGATTATATTCATTTTAGGGGACCAATGAGAGCCTTTGACTATCATTGAGGTACTTGATCATGAAAAAAAAATTGGCCCTCCAAATGGCCCTGGAAGTTTAAGAACCGAAAAAATGCTAAAAATAGTAAGTTACTAGAAAATTGTTTTGAGCCGGTTGGGATAAATGGATGGCCACCTATATCCACTTGGATCAATCCTCCATCCTTAGGAAGAAATAGTATCCATTGTGTTGAGTTCCTAGGGGAGAGGGGGAAGTGTTTGTTGAATTTGAACCTTGGTGAGTTGTTTTCATTGTTGAAGAAGTTGTATTGCTTGGTTTGTGGAAGGTTGTCGAGAACCTAATGTTGGAAGGGTTGGAACTTTTTAACTAGTTAAGCTACCTGAGATGACTATGCGAAGAAGGAATCTTTGCACTTTGTTGCCATCTTTTCGACCTTATTCTGTTGGATAAAAGGTGTTTGGACCAAGGCTATTGTAGTTGTAGTGTCATTTTGTTCACCTTTTGAACAGATTGTGAAGAAGATGAATTTTGTATTATGAGATAATACCTTGTGGCATTGTTTAGGTGGGACATTATTTGGAACTACCTCTAGTATCTTGTAGAGATGGCCCCCTAGAGTAACAATGACACTACGGGGTCAAGACTCATAAATATCATGATTCTTACACATATATGGTTGGCCCAAAAGAACATCACAGACATCCAATAGGGAAACATCACATAGTATCTCATCCTTGAAGGGTTGGATGTCATATGACAATCAACATTTCTCGCTAACATGAAGATATCGTCCCTTGCAAAGACACCTGATGTTGTATGGTTGCGGGTGTGGTGATGTCGACAGTCCCAACTATTTGAGGACCTCTGCTGAGATGAGGTTATTATGGATTTTGTTATCAACAATCAAATGTAGCGATGTCCCCTTCACCCACATCTGTGAATGAAAAATATGTTCCCCCTCTTCAATATCTGTTGGTTCTTTTGGTTGAATTGTTGCGGTTGCAAGAGTAGCAGTGGGGTTTACGTTGATGATCTATCTTATACCAGTATTTTCTAAATCAGATTCTGAATCAGTGTTCGGTTCCTTGTCTTTGATCTCAACCACCAATTATTGTTTTCAGCGACATTCATCAGTGTTGTGCCAGGGGCTTTTGTGGAAATCATACCATTTTCCAGTGTCCTTCTTCATCTTTCAGTTACCCTTCTTTTCTTGTGGCTTGGAATAGTTTTCTAAAGGTTGGTTTTTAAGGTTGTCTTTACCATACTTTGTTTGTTGCGGATTTGGAGACCTGAACTCCCACTTTTTCTGGTGCTTAAATTTATGCTCGATTTTAACAACATATTGATAAGAAACACCCAGTGATGAGATGTTTAGAAAATCCATTTCAGTTTGGATGTATCTGTGTAGAGCCCCATGGTATTTCAAAATCAGATGTCACTCAGAGTCTTTGATATCCAGCTTGGTGCACAAGGTATGGAAGGTATTGGTGAACTTTGACACTGCTTAGCCCCTCTCTCGTCATAGTGTAATAATGTTCCTTGACCACATCCACAAAAAAATACCAAGTGGGCTCGACCCCATATATTCTAGACTCCTTTGTGGAAATTTTCTCCCAGTAAGTTTCCCACCAATGTTTGACATGGGGGAGAGCCTTAAAGAGTGTGAAGGTGATCTTTTCCATGTTGAAGAAATTATAAATAGAGAAATAACCTTCTAGCATATTTAACCAATTTTCTAGGGCTAGAAGGTTATTTCTCTATTTATAATTTCTTCGACATGGTTAATGCAAGTACCTGTCACATGGTTATAATTTAATATAAAATGGTTAAATTATAAATAGATAAATAACCTTCTATCCCTAACATAGAGAAATATGCTAGAAATAGCCTTCTTGTGAATGTGAGTAGTCATCACATCGAAATACGGGAATATCGAAATTAACTTGTAACTTGAAAGGTGAGGTGCCTCCAAAGTGGCCACTTAATGAATACACACTTTTTGTTATCAGTAGGCATTGAAGGATGTGGGAAAAATTCTCCATCATTTGGTCCCTCTGTCGCATGACAGCTTGCTCAAGCAACATATTTATAGAATATTTTTCTCCATTGTTCTTCTTTTCTTCCGCCATAGAGAGTTTCTTGGGCGTGAAATAGATATGCTCAAGAGAGACAATCTCGAGACCCAAATTTCTATACTCAAACCTTGTTAGGGACATGCACTGACAAACGATCAAGAGCAGCCTTCTCTGATACCACTGATTCAGATTATTTTCAGCACAAAATGACAATGGAGATATAATAAAGAAATTATAGAGAAATATTAGATATCCAATAATATAGCATAGATATAACCATAAACACAAAGATACAATAATACACAATTTCTATCAATGAGCGAAATGTACAAAACTGTAGAAATACAAAGTGAAAGACTCGCTAGAATGGTGGCATCTTATCTCTGAGAAGAAATGTGATGGCTACTCGCATTCGCAAGAATATTATTGTTACAATGAAGCTCCAAAGACATTTTTAACATAAAGAAAATCCAAAACCCTAACCACAAAAGTGAAAAACCAACAATTTTGTGGACCATGTTTTTGGTAGTTTGGTGTATCAACTTCCTGGGGGCGTAACTTTGGCATATGATCTCTATTTCGGGTGCACGATAGCTCTTTGGAAATGTATCGACGAGGATATTCATTTTGGGGGATAAATGAGAGGCTTTGGCTGTCATTTAGACGTTTTATCATGAAAAAAAAAAATTTAGGCCCTCAAAATGGCCCCAGAAGTTTAGGAAACGAAAAACTGCTAAAAATAGTAAGTTGCCATAAAATTATTTTGAGCTAGTTGGGATAGGTGGGTCGCCACTGATATCCGCCTGGGTCACCCAAGAGGCATAAATCTTCTTTTAATAAATTATAAAAACAATTTAATCAAAATTTCAATCCAACAATAGTTATGTTGTCGTATTTTTAATTTTTTGTTTAAATTGTATCAAGCAATAGTATTTATGCATTAGCAACCAAAAATGTTGCAAGTATTTTTCCAATCCTCCGATAATGTAGAAAGGATTGAAAACAATCCATTGGTACATGCTCAAAAATAAAACCAACAACGTAAAAGTTTCCCCAAAAAAATTCAATTTATTTAATTTCAAATAATCCATTGATGGTGTAAACATTGCCCATTTTTTCCCGAACATGTTTTGGAAAACATAAATGTTGTAAAAAAATTTGCAATCCTTCAATAAAACACAGAGGATTGAAAATTATTAACCCCTATAAATGGTTGAAAACTAACACCTGTAAAACACTACAAGCACATGTTACTGAGTGGAGATATAATGAAAAATTGAAAGCAAACAATGCTACTAATGAGCATCAAGAAAACACAACAATCAACTTGTTTATCACCATTGTTCACATGAAATGACACTTTCTTAGGTAATTAAACGACAACTATAATATATTGTATCTGTTAAAACAACAATGATCATGATGTTGATCGAGACACATGAACCAAGACTGAGCAAGAAAACAAAGGATGGGATTCTATTCCACTTATTTATAAGTCAACATTAATCCTTGGGGCCCATATCCATATGATATAGATCCTCCTATTTTTTCCATGTGCCACCACCCATAGAATCAAGATAGAGCTCTAAATATGTTAATCCTTATTATGTATCGACTTGATATATTTTCTCGTGTTGAGTCAATTAACCCACGAGATCCAATTCTAGTGGCACCCTCCCATCAATTCCTTTAAGTTTTATCCTTATGACCATACTCCCCTTGAAACCCAAATGCTTTGATTTCTCATAAGGTGTTGGTGGAATCTTTAGAGAAAGATCCATTAATCCCTTGTGAGAATAATTTATGGTTGAGACTCTGACAATATCTGATCATCTTTAAGCCGACAAATTTCATTCTTGATTCATGAGCCCCATATTTTTATTTATTATCACTACCATTGATCTGTAAACTGCCATGACATTCCACTAGACAATTTGTCACAATAGATCTTAATAAAATATTGAAATATTTACTGTGAAATATAATCTCCTTTAGATCTCAAATCCTTTAATTATTGGTTTTCTACTTAAAATGTATTAAATAGTCAAAATGAGATAAATAGAGAACATAAATAAATACTCACACACCATCCACAAGTAAACAAAATATATAACATAGGAAACCAAATAAAAGAGAAAACCCAGCTAGAAGGTGAGGTTGCTCTGCTCTCTTTTCTTCAAATGCAAGTAGAAAGAAAGAGGCACTCTCGGTGGAGTTTCCTTTGACATTGTGGCATGTATGGATGTTACAAAATCTCTCCTCCTATGTTATTCTCTCAAAACACCACTCCTTGGTGCTTTACTCAAATATAAAACAAATAAAATGTTAAATAATGGAACCCCTTCTCCTCCTAGTGTCCCAGTATTTAAGATCGCTCGATATCCATTTAGGGGTAGGGTTTTGACTTCCCCAACCCTGAATTGTGATAAGGTTATAGACCTTATAGAATCATCTAGAAATTCCACACATGGTTGGCCCCATATGCATGAGTAATGGGGGTTGACATGGAATCCACTCGTACCATGGTGATCAACAAGGTAGGTCAACTTGCCAGAGGAATAACTTTTGCATATGATATGTGATTGACATGATGTTTGTATTGTTGGAAAGGTATTGATTTGTATAATAACATCAAGGGGTCCTACCTAAATCTAGGGAAATTTTGATAGAAAAAAATATAGTTTTATGCCTCAAAATGGCTCTAGAAGGTTTCAAATTGTTAGGGACCTAACCTCCCTAACCCCTCATGGAGGTAGAATAATGTATTTTCCATGTAATAATGGCCAATATTAATAAGGCCTAGTAACAAGGAAGAATAAGTCAAATGTAAGAACATCTAATAGAAGCTTTCGCTTCTAGAAGATCTTCTACTAGATTGTTCTTTTGATAGATAGATTTAGTATAAATAGGAGTCAAGGGCATGAGAAGTTTTGTCTTGGGAATTTTTGTAATAGAGAACTGTTTTGTTAGAGGTTTCCCCCTCGAAGAGACAAGTGAACATTGTTTCCTATCAATAAAGGTATTATTTTGCTTTGTGGTTTCATCTATTGTGTTGTTCTGTTGTTATTCTCTGCAATATTTATGTTTTCAACTATTATAATAGATATGGTACCTTACACAAACCCCAATTTTCCAAATTAAGACATGCCATTAAAATGACCCTGCAAGTTGATTCCTCTAAATTTTTCCACTCTAAAAATAATTGAGATAGAGGACAAATAATAGAATGATCTAATCCAAATCAACCATGACATGCCAGGATTGGGTAATTTCTAGAGCTATTGATTCCTTGGATGTGGTAGTCATTTCTTAGGATCTCTCTCTAAATCAAACCATAAATCTCCATCACCCATCGCCACCATGGTAGGCCTCTATCCTACCATCGAAATTTGATAGGGAAGAAAATTGAATGAAGCATTGCCAACGTAGGGGTCATGTGAACCATCAAGTTATTGTGATTCACCAAAGAAGTGGGAAATCCCACGTTGTCCTTTTATCTAATAAATTCATCCCTTTCAAAGAGTTGAGACTTGGTGCACGTGTTAGATCTAGAATTAGTATGGTTATTCAAGTACAATAAGGTACCATCAAAGAAACTATAATTGATTTAATGATCCATCCACATTTTCACATTCTAAATTAGTTCATACTTAGACATGCATGGATTAATCTTTGAGACAACCATATGGCTACTAGAAATATCAATCACGTATCATCCAAACACTTCAAGTGTTAGGGACCTAACCTCACTAACCCACCACGTAGGTAGAATACTATATTTTCCATGTAATAAAGGATGACATTAGCTAATAAGGCCTATTTAATAATATGAAAAAGTCTAATGTAAGAAGACTTAATAGAAGCTTCTTCTTCTAGAAAGATCTTCCTCTAGAATGTTCTTTAGAAGACATAGTTAGTATAAATAAGAGTAGGAGGCATGAGAAAGCATTGTCTTGAGAATTATTGTTATAGATTTTTTCTCTGCTAAAGGTTTCCCCCTCAAATAGACAAGTGAACAATTCTTCTTATCAATAAAGGTATCATCTTTGGTGTTGTGATTCTCTACATTTTTTTTCTTAGTTGGTATTTGCTCCAATATTTATGCTTTATGCTTATTATAATAAATCTAGTACCTAACAAGTATTATTAGAGCACTTTCCTTTGCAGGAACTATGGGAATTTTTTTTTCCAGGGTAGATATGTGTAATATGAGTGTCTTCAAAGCACAAAGATCTATTGTTCAGTGGGTAAAACTATAGTGGGGAAAACTACACGCAAGAAATATAGACAGTTTCACGGGGTTACATGAAACATGCATTTCACCTTATTGGAATCCTTTCTAACCCATGTTGGTACCCTTCAAGTAGTACCACATCAAACATAATCTCTACACGACCATCACTCCCACGTATGATTAGGTATATTGGGAGTGCCCTAGGTCTCTTGAAACTAGCTCTAGATCAATCAATCGGTTTCCTGACTGATATAATGACATCGAGAATAGAACTTGAGAATATACTCTCTTGTACATGGGTAATCAGGTACTACGACTAAGGGTATGGTCGAGCCTCCTTCGTTGGTTCCCAAATATATTTGGTTGAGTACTATTGTTTGACCCACCACATATATCAAAGACCTATATCACAGGTAAAACCCTTGTCTATAAGAACCCTGAAAAATCTAACCCTCAGGAAAGACACAGAACAAAAAAGGAATAGATGAGATCTATTGTCACGCAACCCTACCTCTTGAATTCTAGTCTCGAAATTCCTACAATTTTTTTCCTGTTAAAAATTTGGGCACTTCGTCACTATAGTATTATACAAGTTGGAGTATAACTCTACAAGAGTAAAAAAAAATTATAATGATCCCGTTGACACCCTTACTCAATACCTATCCCATTAGATACCTCTCTTTGCCCTGATCGTCATGGTACCTTTCATTTTTAAGACTTTTTTTTCCATGGACTCGACCCCCTTCTCAATATCCTTATTTGGGACCTTTCACATTGGATTCACCTTTTCTCTCTAGTTTTCATGTACTATCACTTACAATCCTTTCTTTGGTCCCACCCACCCTTTGTGGCACCCTTATTTGGCACCTATCCCACTAGATTTCCCTTTTCATCCTTATTGCAATGATATATATCACCTATCTGTATTTTTATATGGACCTACTCCCCATCCTAGGCACCCAACCTTTCCAAATGGTCACCAGTCACTCCCAAGAACTACAGGCCGAAATACATAAGAAAAAGGGTAGTTTTGACTATTTTGAAGACCAATCCCAAACCCAATTTTCTAAATTTGACCATATATTTTACACATTATAGGGAAAATTTGACACCCTCAATGCCACCCTCCACCAGCTACTCAACTAATCTAAGGAAACCCCAACCCCCAACCCCCTTTCCCTGAAAAACCCTCCCAAGTAGATGGTGTAGACTCCTCCCATACTATGGCCTTTCATTCCAACCCCTTTCATCATGACCCCCATCTTCCCCTAGTTGAGGTCAATAAATTTGATG
>SNQJ01S1783784.1:396580-413597 GCA_010110895.2 Picea sitchensis | reverse complement strand
TACTTCTGACTTCACCCGCATGCTTCATTCCACATACAATCCTTCAAACTCTAGTCACATGTAGAATTCATGTCATGGCCATCCTCATAGCATAATTCCATAATATAATCCCTGACAATAACATCAAAACCTCATAATAGAGCACACAACAACATCAAAACCTTAGAATAACACACACGAAAGCATCAAAGGGATGCCAACATCACAACATCATAATAGCGCATATGACAACATCATAGTGAAGACAACATCACAACATCATAATAACGCACCTTGAGAACAAGAAGGACCCCAAAAAAATCCCTTAGACTTATCTTGTACACCTTTAGATCTAAAAAATACACCCCAACAACTTTAGCACACCTCAAATCACTTATGTGCACATCAGAATTGATCTCTTTATTATTTGCACTACAAATGTGAAAATATATATACTATATTTCTAGTAATTTTGTCCCCACTTTCAGCGCTGACCTATAAAGACTAGTTGAGTCGACCTCAATTTTCGGGCTAGGTTGTCGAATGGAAAAAATAATATCTCTGTATTCCTAGGGAGTTACTGGGAATTCCATATACCATTGGAAAGTTCCTTGAATAATTTCTCCAACCATATAACTTGTGCTTTCATTTAAGTTAGGTATGTAGGGTAAAAATGCCTTCAAAGATAGGGTATCCAAACTAGTCATTAAAAATCTAAAAACAATATTTCCAACAATATCCATCTTGCAATCTTTATCTTGGACATCTATAGGCTTGAAATATTTATATTGGACATTTGTAATCTCCCCCTATATTTGACATCAATGACAACGATATTTCCAACAATCTCCCCCTTTTTCGTCGATGGAAACCCTCAGTCAATTTTGATACTCCACGTGTCTGCAACTTTCCTCGTGTCTGCATTTCTTCCTCTATCTTCCAATTCTCCAACTTTTACATCAATGGAAAAGGGATTATCCCCTTGATCTTATGATTCCCTTTACTAGTAATATGAGAGATATATCACTCCCATACAACATTTTTCTCTTTTGACTTTATCGATTATGTATACATCTCTTGATGTTTTGTTTTCATTTTCCACTAATATTCACGAAGATGCTTTTTTTATCTCACACCCTTTAGAATGAAATGTGAGGTTGTAACCTTGATCACACATTTGGCTGACACTTCGAATATTATGCCTTAACCCTTCAAGATATAACACATTATGTGTCTTATTCTTTCCATTATCAATACTAACAATACCTTTTCCAAATATCGTTACAAAAGCCTAATCTCGAAAAGTAACATTGCCTCTTTTTTCTTCCTTCAAGGTGAGAAACTTGGTCTGGTCCCTTGTTGTGTGTTTTGAATATCCATTGTCAATTTACCATTGGTTCCCTTCATTTTGAGCATAAAGTGCAAGTCCACATTCTTTCTTCTTCGGTTCTTCTTGCTTCGTTTTCCATATCTTGGTTCTTCTTACTTTGTTTTCCATACCTTGGTCAGAACATCTTCTTTCCTTTTTTTTAGGAGACTTTATCATGTTTCTTCTATAGTAACATGCAATGTGCTCGTATTTATTGCATTTATAATATTCAATATTAAGTATTGGATGAAATGAATTGTATTTTCTATTAGCAAACCCATGGGAAATTTTTGTTTTGTTTCTCACATAATCATCCTTTGAGGTTTTGCAAGAACCTCTATATTTCTATCTCTCACATGATCACTTCTTGCATAATATCTACAATATATTGCTTTATGACTAAAATTATTGTAAGAAAATAAATATCCAAGAAAGAGATTTTGGTATGATTTGTGAAAGGTATTCATGGTGGAACAACTCTTATGAACTCATTCTTGTTGTTCTTGTGAGAATAATCAGGTTTCTGTTGCTCATTATTTCCTTTCATGTTGCTTATTTCATTGTTGGTGGAGCCTTTGAGAATATTACCATAGATTTCAATATTTTCTTCATTTTCTTTTTCTAATGGCTTTGTGAATTTAATGCTTGCATCTCACTTGGTGGTATTTTTTTTATCCTCATATCCTAGACATGTCTTGATAAATGGTGACCTTTGGAAACTGAGAATTTTATCTAAGGTTTCAGTACTCTTTCCAAACATCAATATTTTATTCAACTGATCAATGGTTTTCTCTAGTTTCTTTCTTAAGGAAACTATTTTAGCTTCTAGCTTCTCACATTTTTCTTCCTTTTCTTTCAACTAGCTTCTCACAATTTTCTTCCTTTTCTTTCAACTAGCTTCTCACCACTTCTTCAATCCTCTTTGTTACTTTTAGTTTAGTCTTCAGGATAATAACTATATTCTCTATTTCTTCAATATCACGATCCTTCTTTTCATATTTTTTCAATTTCTCTTTCTACTTTTTATTCCTTCCTCTGAGTCTATCTATTTATTTTAAGGCACTAACGAGTTCTTCTTCAAGGTTCATTTCGCCATCAATGTCTTCTTCTTCTTAATATAATTCTTCTTTTTTATTTTATTGATTTTATTTATCAATAGAATTCATATCCACGTCTATGAAGAGGAGTTCTTCTTGACCGACCATGTGTGGTCATGAGATCTACCTTCCAGCGGTTAGACTATTTTTAAAGGAACCTACTCTGATACCAATTGTTGAACTTATGCCTATACAGAGAGGGGGGGTGAATCAATATAAGATAATTTTTACTTTATTTAACCATTCATCAATCATTCATTAAATGAGAAACAATAATCACATATAAACTCAAATCAAAATGCACAAATTTTAACATGGAAACCCAATCAGGAGAAAACCATAAAACTTATCTTTATAAATTCATGTAGTCACCAACCTATTATTATGAAGATTATAGAAACCAACCGAATGGAGATACAAATCTCCTTAACTGGGCACCAACTCAACAAGATGTAGGCACCAACCTACTTGAGACACCAATCTCCTCAACTGAGCACCAACTCAACAACACCTATACGCACCAACCTACTATTACAATATTTATAGGCAACAACTTGTTGGAGACAACAATCCCCTCACCCAAGAAGCAACTCAACAACATATGTGTAGAAACCAATCCAAGATCTTCATACACAGAGAGCTTATGAATTCATATGCATGCTTCATTCCATAGACAATCCTTCAAACCCTAGTCAAATGTAGCCTTCATACCATAATTAGCCTCATAGCTTCATTCTAGGATATGATACCTCACAAAAACAATACAAACTCAGAAAATCACACACATAAGCATCACAATGATGCCAACATCACAGCCTTATAATAGCACACAGGACATCATAACAATGACATCAACATCACAACATCAAAATAGTGCATACGATAACAATACAATGAAAAAAAACATACATTGAGAACAAGGACCCCAAAAAATCCCTTAGAATTCTCTTGCACACCTTTAGATCCCAAAAAGACACCACAACACCTTTAGCACACCTCATATCACTTTTGCACACCTCAAAGTTGATCTCCTTCTTGGTTGTACTACAAATATGAAGGTTTATCTTGTATTTATATTAATTATATTCCCACTTGCATGACTAACCTGTAAAGACTTCTTGAGCCGACCTCAATTTCCTGGTCAGGTTGTCAAACAAAAAAATTCATATCTCCTCATTCCTAGGGAGTTATAGGGAATTCCATATACTGTTGGAAAGGTATTGGAATAATATTTCCAGCCTTATAACTTGTGCTCCTATTTAAGCTAGTTATGAAGGGTACATATGCATTCAAATATAGGGTATCCAAACTAATCATTAAAAATCCAAAAGAAATATTTTAGATAATCTCCATCTTGCAATATTTATCTTGGACATTTGTAGGCTTGTAATATTTATCTTTGACATTTGTAGTCTCCCCCTATATTTGAAATCAATGACTCCAATATTTCCAACAAGTGGAAGAATTTATAACTTCCTTTGAACACTTGGCTTTTAGAATGAAGGGCATGATAGATGCCTTCTTTAGGGAATTTTTCATTAGTGGCTAAAGGATGAAATATGAGCCCGGGTCCTCATAGCTCACCCCTAGACTTGGTTAGAAGCTACTAAATGCGCCAAATAAGTAAAACAAGTTGTTTTTTCCCAGAACTAAAAAACCTTTTTACTTCCTCGACCTTGACCTACCAATCCTACCCCTCATGCCACCCCTCTTAAGATCCAAAAATTAACTTGGGCATAAATGTATGAATGACAACTCAAGTGTATTTTCTATAATTGTGATGAAATTTTTTTTCTCGGGAATAAGTGTAAGGAACATAATATTTAGTCCATTTATGAGGATGTTGCTGATGAGGAGGATGAAGCTTCTCCCATGGAAGTGTTTCCCCCAATAGATGATACTACTCCACCTTCTAATCCACCAAAATTTGAACCGTTGATTTCATTTCATTCCCTCACAAGATTTCTTGCTCCCCAAACCCTCAATATCATAAGATGCATTAAGCATATGAAACTCATAATGCTTGTTGACAGTGGAAAAACCCATAATTTTATTCACCGCCGCATCGCCCAGGAAATCAATTGTTATATCTATGGCATCAACAATTTTTAAATCATGATTGCTAATGGTGGTTCCATGAAATGTGGTCAGCGTTTTGAAAATGTGTGCCTACAAATTGGTCAACACCACCTGAAATATCATATGTTTTATATTGATATGGGTGGTTGTGGTATTGTTCTCAGTTTTGAATGATTACACACTCTAGGATTCATCCTCATGGATTTTAAGGAATTAATCATGCAGTTCCAATAGGAGGGAAAACAATATAATTCCCAAGGAATCATAGTAGAATCCTTTGAGATCATCAGTTCCCATCGAATGGAAAAGCTCCTCAAAAAATTTCATTCATGAATTATTTCTCAGCTCCATTCCATTCAAGCAATGGAGACACCCTTTGTGCATCCTGACCTCCAATATATCCTCTCCCAACACGAAGTCATTTTTACCGCTCCACATGGAAATCCCATTTCTCATGGTGGTCGTGACCATTTCATTCCTCTATTCATGGGAATCCTTCCTCCTAATGTTCACCCTTATCATCATCCATTTTCCCAAAAAAATGAACTTGAGAAAGTTGTTCAATAATTTCTCGAAGAAGGCGTTATCGATCCTAGTACTATCCCCTATTCTTATCCTATGGTCATGGTACTCAAGAAAGAAGGAACTTGGAACATGTGTCCATACTTTCATATCCTCAACAAACTCACCATCAAAGACAAATTTCCCATTTCTATCATTGATGACCTATTGGATGAATCGAGAGATGCTCAATACTTTACTAAATCTGGTCTTCGTTCTGGATACCACCATATACAAATAAAAGATGAAGGAATTTTCAAGACTACATTTAGAACTCTTGAGGGTCACTATGAGTTCTTGGTCATGCCCTTTGTCCTGTGTAATTATCCCTCCACTTTCCAAAGTCTCATGAATCATGTCTTTCATTCTTTCCTCCATCATTTTTTCTTAGTTTTCTTTGATGATATTCTCATCTATAGTAAAACTTGGAAATCCCATCTCACCCATGTGGATCAAGTTCTCCATCTACTCTCTCAACACAAAACTTTCCTTAAATAGTCTAAATTTTCCTTTGGAGCCTCGAAAGTAGAGTACTTGGTTCATATCATTGACAAGGATGGCATATGGGTGGATCCTAAGAAAATTGAAGCTAGGAAGGATTGGCCTCACCCTAAGACTCTTAATATATTGTGTGGTTTTATAGGTTTAATGGGATATTATCGTAAGTTAGTTCACAACTATGGAAAAATTGCAACACCTGTCACTGCTCTCCTTAAAAATAATGCTTTCACTTGGACTGCATCTGCTAATCAATCCTTCCACACCTTGAAAGAGGTCATGTGCACGAATCCTATCCTAGAATTTTCCGACTTCACCAAGGATTTTTTCCTGGAATGTGATGCTTGAGGGAAAGGAATTGGGGCATCCCTCATGCAAGATGGAAGGCCTTTTTTCTTTGACTACCAAAAAAATTTTGGAGAGACATTTGGGCCAATTATTCTATGAAAAGTAAATGTTGGATATTGTACATGTCGTGGATCTCTAACTTCTTTATCTATTGGGGAAACACTTCCAAATTAAAACTAATCATCAGAGGCTAAAGTATTTTCTAGAATAATGGATTTCATCCTCGGAGCAACAAAATTGGGTGACAAAGTTTTTTTTTTTTTTTATGTCTAGAGGAATCAGCAACTAGTTGGGCATGTGCTCGCATTACACGTGGTCGTGTTATCCAACCGCTACCACTATAACCTCCAGGTGTGCCCATGATGCCCCTTACGTGGCACACAAGGTAAGTCAGGGGGAGTTGAACTCGAAACCTCATGGAACTTCATTTTCACGGCACTTGCCAATTGAGCTGCCCTCCTGGGGACTAGGGTGACCAATATATTTGAATATGATTATTATATCATTTACAATAATGGAAAAGAAAATGTCGTCATTGACACTCTTTCCAAGAAGTATGAAGAAGGAGGGTCCCTCTTTTCCCTCTCCTTCATTGTACCATATTGGTTCCAAGTTGTTCTCCATGAATGGCTGCAAGACCCTAAACATTCTCACTTGATCCAACAATTGCAACACCATTCTCAAGCTTCTCCAGGGTACTCTTATCACAATGAAGAGATTTTCTACAAAGGCTCTCTATATTTAAGAAAAAAGTTGAAACTTAAAACAAGGGTGCCTTCTTAGCTTCATGCTTCACCCGTAACTGGCCATTCAGGGTTTACCAAAACCTATGAATAGGTCAAACGTTATTATTTCTAGGAAGGTATGAAACATGACGTTTTCACCTATGTGGCTGAATGTGATACATGTCAATGCAATAAAGGAGAAACAATAAAATCTCTAGGCACCCTCCATTGACTTTTGATTCCCCTTGATATTTGGAGGGATATTTCTATGGATTTTATTCTTGGTCTACCTCAATTACAAAATATGTTAGTCATCATGGTTGTAGTAGATCATATTTCCAAATATGTTCATTTCTATGTTCTTCAACATCCATTCACCGCATCCACAGTGGCTCAAATTTTTATGGATAATATATTCAAACTTCATGGCATGCCTCATTCTATTGTCTCAAACCAAGATCCAAATTTCAGTAGAAATTTTTGGTGACAATTGTCTAGACTCCAAGGAACCCAAGTGCATCTTAGCACCTCTTATCACCCCTAGAATCATGGCCAATTGAAGTTGTCAACAAGTGTTTGGAAACATATTTGTCATGTTTTGCATATAAAAGAAAAAATCAATGGGATCGGTATTTACCCCTAGTTGAATGGTGGTACAACACATCTTACCATACTACTACTCACATGACTCCTTTTTAAGTAGTCTACGAGAAAAATACAACATCGATTATCTCATACGTTCAAGGTGTCTCCAAGTTTTAGGAGGTTGACAATAATCTTACCACGCTAATGGCCATTCTCCGTCCTCAAAGAAAATTTGGTCATGGATCATAATCGCATGAAGCAAGAGGCATATCAGGGTCGTTCCTAACATCAATTTGTTGAAGGAGACTAGGTGTTTCTTTATCTGCAACCTTATAAGTAGACTTCACTGAAATTTTAACACTATTAGAAACTTGCTCCCAATTTTTATGGTCCTTATACAATTCTCAAGCGAGTTGGCCTCCTGGACTACCAATTAGATTTTCCTATTCATTCTAAGCTCCATACTTATTTTCATGTCTCATTCTTAAAAAAAGTGATTGGAACCAAGTGCCAAAATCAAACCAGTCTCCCTGAGTTTGATGAATAAGGTTCCATTTGGTTGGATCCACAAACATCCTTGGACCGGGGAGAGAATCATCTATGTCAGCGAACCATCAAGGAAGTGTTAGTTAAGTGGAAAGATACAACTCCAAAATATACCACCTAGGATCCAACCACCATTCAACAAGAATTTCCTCATCTCAACCCTTGAGGACAAGGTTTTTCTTCAAGGGTGAGGGCAAGTTAGGGACCTAACATCCCTAACCCCTTGTGTAGGTAGAATAATATATTTTCCATGTAATAAATGTTGATATTAGTTAATAAGACCTATTTAATATTGTGAAAAAGTCTAATGGAAGAATATTTAATAGAAGCTTCCGCTTCTAGAAAGATGTTCTTCTAGTATGTTCTTTAGAAGATAGAATTAGTACAAATAAGAGTAGGAGGAATGAGAAAGTCTTGTCTTGATAATTATTGTAATAGAGTGTTTCTCTGCTGGAGGTTTCCCCCTTGAAGATTCAAGTTAACATTGCTTCCTATCAATAAAGGTATCATTTTTGGTGTTGTGATTCTCTACATTTTGTTGTTCCACTGGAATTTTTTGCAATATTTATTCTTTCTTCTTATTATAATACATTGAGTACCTAACATCAAGGATTTCAAGGGCTCTCTACAAAGAACATTCTAAACACACATCAATGCAAATAGATTTCAAATATTCATATAATATTTTATTCCTTTAACCTTACAGTTTGATAATTAATTTAGTTGAAAAACCACCTAGGGAGATATGTGTGAACTAGGAAAAATAAGGGCTCTACATGGAACTAAAATGGGCTTCAGTTCACAATGAGAATTTGGTATTTGATTAAAAATATTGTGCACCTTTCACTACTCGACCCTGATCCTCTACACTGGAAATAAATCCAAATCGATTTAGACAGTAACAAATCTACTAGTGGATCAAAACAACCAAAACAAAGAAGGAACAAGCAACCCTGCACCTTCCAAACCATGCATTGAGGTAACCTACGACTTTGCAAAACCCACTAATTAGTAGTGAGATGAAACCTAATCACCTATGGTAACCTCAATATAAATCCAAAATAAGGTGAGAACAATCCCACCTTTATCTTCTTTTCAAATATTCCTCACCATGCAATCATCAATCCTTGTTGGCCAAGGAAATTGGGTTTTTTGTGGGAATCAAATTGGACAATAACATATCTATTGGAAAATAAAAACAACAAAAATAGAGAGGGAACAAGAAACCCTCCACCTTTCAAACCACACATTAAGGTAACCTATGTATTTTCAACACCTACTAATTACTAGTGCAATGAAACCTAATTTCCTATGGAAACCTCATTGGAAAGACAAATAAAGGTGAGAATATTCCACCTCAATCTTTTTTTCAAATGATCTTTTCCATGAAAAAAACAATTGTCATTGGAAAAGGAGATTTTTTTTCAAATGGGAACCATGTTACATCCCAACAAAAACATTGCCACTCATGTGTTACTGAGTGAAAATAGTGGAAAACATAAAGTCGAACACCCTATAAATGGTCCACAACCAATTTTTAGGAAGACCTAAAACACAAATCCTTCACCACACCACTATTCGCATGAAATGACACTTCCATTGACAAATAAGTATATGAATAGGTATATTTTAGTCATTAAAAGAACACCTGAGACTAGTCAACTAACTAGGATGAAGCTCCAATAAATCATCAAGAGGAAAACTTAATGTTGTAGCACCTCATGTTTATGATTGATTTATCAGAACCCGGGGCATGTTCCCCCACTATCATGACAATGAATTATATTCTCGGACACATATCTATATCAAGTTTGTGTTGCACATGCACCCTAACTATACCAACACACTAGTTAGCACAATTTTATGGTTCAAGTAGGGGATGCAATTATGACCATCCTAGGGCTTGTAGAGACCCTTCCTTCTTATCACCTCCTACTAGATTGGTACCATTTTCAAGTAGGAGTATTGTTTTTCCCCAGGAGTTATCAACCTGGAACATCTCAATGTTTAGGTTAGGGATGTGATGCGGGACCCCATGTGCACTTCAATGGGCATTATTTCAATTGCCTTTATTGAGGAAAAAGATACACAACTACTTGAGTTGTTACACCTCAATCAATTATTATAATTTACATTATCAATGATCAAGATGCATATTTTGAATTGTATGAGATTTGTAGTTTATCTCATAGAGGAGAGGTATAATATAGTCTTGTAAAATTGTGTATGATTAAATTATCTTTATAAGTCATCAATTGATAATAATTTAATACATGTATAATTAAATAATTAAGTAATATTCTTTTATCTTTATGACATGCAAACACCAATATCACTAGATGTGTTTTACTTGAGTGAACAATCAATTTTTCATCCATAAATGTTAGATGTAGGAGACTCAATTAATATATGATTTATTTCTAGAATTATATTGCTAGTATATGGTTAAATTTTGGTTATTTCATCATAACTTTCTTCACATATTTCATTCAAATTGTTTAGGGTAAAGGAAACGGTCTTGATGATGGTCCTCCACTCCCGCCTGAGCATGATCCCATAGTCAATCTTGAATCTCCATGTATCCCCACTATAGAGATAGGTACTCAACTTTAATTCCCAATTGATGAGGTACATTTTATAAATCAATTCGACCAAATCTAAATTATACATCATTTTTTTAAATAATGATTGTAATATTTCTTTATTAATTTTAGGGTTTACATAATATATCGTAACATAAAGGTCCCAAGTATATGGGGGGTTTTCGATGCTACAATGATGTGGTCACATGAGTGGGATGCAACAATTCATCGGCATACTAATGAGGGCTTATTGATGATCCCAAAATATGTCGCACAAACTTAAATTCCATATATATAGACTCAGATCCCACATACACAATTACCATCAACTCAACCCAAGTGACTTGATCCATCTAGTTAAAATTTCAAAATAGTGTTATCTCGTAAATTTTGTACTTCGAAAAGTTATCTTACTAAATTTTAAGATCTAATTATATATTAATGTGCTAGAGGGTATTTTTATGATTTATTTTGATCTTGATTCTCCCATGGGTGATTAGGGACTTGGTGGAGGTGGCAGTAGCGGCGGCGATGGCGATGGTCATGGGGGTGAAGAAATGCTAGGGTTAGGGGATGGTGGTAGCGACAGTGATCTTAGGGCTAGTGGTGCCAAATGATTTCAAGTGTTTTCTTATAGCTTGGCATTGATGTTAGTTTGGTGTTTTTATCCCTATTATTCAGTTTGTACTAGATCTTATTGTTATGTACATGAACTTATTTTTTTTTATAATTGTATGGAATTTATAATTATTTTTATTACTTTACGATGAGTATTGATGTATTTTATTACTATTGATAAGTATTGATGAATGTGCATTTTATGATAAAGGGATTTAAAAAAATCTAATATATATTTTTTTCATAATGAAGCACTGTAAAAGGTTAATGGATCAAACGAATATTGAAATTAAAATTTATTTTCCTTCTGAATTTCATAATTTAGACAAGAAAAAAAGTATGTAATATGATAAAATTTTAATGATGAACTCGCATATCTTGATCCCAAATCATGTTTTAATACTTGATCCATGATATACATTTCAAACACCCAAATATTTGTTACTATTCATCTATATTATAAGTGCAACCATCATTACACCTTTACTATTATGAGTTTTAAGTCATTTTTACAAAACAATATAGGGTTTAAGAGGTCATACATATTATTTATATCATTAGTTTTAATGAATGTTTTACATTTTCTTCAAAAAATAATATTGTTAATTTTTTTTCTTACAAATCAATAAAATGAATTTTTCTATGTTAAGTTGAAGGTCATAAATAATTGTAATACTTTAGCTTGAGTAGCAAAGTTATTCCTCTCACACACAAATTTTAACTTTGAATTCCAAAAATAATAGTTATAGGAGATTTTAATTAATCTTCTCAATAATAAACTTTGAAATTAAAACTAGTGTATTTGTATGATTAAAATTGTTTTTCCAAAACCATATAAACCATAGTATATAGCCAATCATAAAAACGATCATAATATTTAGTACATATCTACTCTAACTTCAATCATTTTAGGGTTCAACATATATCTAATATTTAAAATAAAATAAAATCTCAAACATGATTGAATCTATTCTATCACTAAATGGAATTGCATTTAATTCAAATTTAATGATAAAAAATAATAACTATAACAAGGGAGAAGCAGGTAATGTAACTGAATTAACTACCCAAATTTTCTTCACCATATACTATAGCGATTTACAAACTCAACCATATACACTATAGTCAATATAATCATCTATGTAAAACATAGTCAACTATATAGGCCATACAACCAAACATATAATCCATATAATCAATAATAAAGACCATCCAATCCATATTCAACTATGAAAACTATGTAGTCCAAAATAATGTTCTAAACCATAAATACTATATAGTCAAACATATAGATTAACTATAAAATTTATATAAAATATAGTCCACAATGAAAATGATATAATTTAATCATCTATATAGAACATAGTTAACTATATAGACCATATATCCAAACATATAATAATAATAAAGACCATCCAATCCATATTCAACCATGAAAACTATGTAATCCAACATAATATTCTAAACCATAAATACTAAATAGTCAAACATATAGACTAACCATAAAATTTATATAAAATATAGTCAACAATGAAAATGATATACTAAATTTTATAGATAATGACCTTTTGATTTAAGTCATTTATAATCTAAGTGGTTTCTATTGAATATGAATATTTTAGAAAACTAACTATCCAAATTTTCTTCATAATAATTCATTCTTAAATTCCTCATTTGTTTATACTAGATCATGATCATAAATGAGTCACAACATTTAAGTGATAATTTGTATATTATGTGACATACTTAAACCATGCACACAAATGTGATTATATAAATCCCCACATTAGTGATGTTGGTAATGTCCACATCATCTTTATTGCAACACTAGTAACGTCCAAAAATATAACCAAATAAATTTCCACATTTATAAAGTTAGTCTTGCAACTACATTTACATTCTTACTAGCATCCTTACCCAAATCACTACTAGTTTCCATGCAGGGTCGTAAGCGCATTCATATGAATGACCACAATTACATCCATGATTTCATTCTCAATAACGTCCTAAATTAAGTCCACAAGGGCTGTAATTTAATCCATTTTTTTTATAAAAATGATTACTTTGTATTGATATAATTCAAAATAGATTAACTTTACTTTTATAATAAAATAATAAATCAATATTACATAAGCATAAAAATAATTTATATAATTCAAAATATAGTAATTTTACTTGTACAATTAGATAATAAATCAATATCACATAAACATAAAAATAAAAATTCAAAAATAAATCTAATTATTTAAAATGTTATTATACTGTCTAACATACTTACCTTGCATTGCCTCACAATGTTTGTAGGTATAGATGTTAACAAATTCTCTTTCTAACCATTCAAAATACACACATTTCAGGGGGCAAAAATAAAAAAACCAACAAATTCATTCATGATTTTTTTCATGTCAATCCTAATCTTCATGATTTTTTTCATGTCAATCCTAATCTTAATGTGACTAATCCATCACCGAATTCTGGTAGTTTTCTTTAGTATCATTGAATTAATCCTAGTCTTAGTGTGAATGATCCATCACCGAATTCTGATAGTGTTCTTTAATATCATTAAATTCATTAGACCCATTTTATATTCCCCTTTCTCCCTATAATTATTCATATTCCTCTTCCTCCTCATTCTAATTATCTTCTTTATCATCCTTCCATAGACCCAAAATGTCCTAAACTTGTAGATATCCAATTTTGTAGTTTTTTCATTAGAAATGCATGTTTCGTAAGTGCCAGGATTGTTTAATATGTATTGATGAGTGTTGATAGGTGGAGTTGTAGAGTTCTTCCTCCTTGAAAATAAAAAATAATGATTTTTTTTATATATAATTATGACATTTTCAAATAATTTTGATATGTTTCTTGTTTTATAAATATGAGCGTGTGAAAGAAAAGAAATATATGGAATACCTAAGTTTAGAGTAGTCTTTGTTGAATCCAAGGATTATTTTAGAAGTTGGGAACTATCACCATTACGGTCCATAATCCAAGAAGGAAATGCATTGTAGAATGATATAATGGTTACATTTATGCTCGGGGATAAAAGTGAAGAGTCAATGAGAGATGAAAAGTTGTATTGGTATTAAGTATAAGGATTAGGATTCAAACCTAATCCAATGAGTTCCAGGGTTATTGTGCTTCCACTACACTGTTATGATGTGATTTTAATTATATTTAATATTATTTAAAAGAAACACAATATGGAATGTGAATATTTGCAATTATATAATATAAATGAAATAGAAACAAAAATGCAATCCAACAAAACAGGGAAATAAATTTCACATACGTGAATGATTAATATGAAAAGAAATGCAAATAAACATTACATCAAGGTCATTTCAAAATAAGTTAGTGCACCAATTAAGTCAACCTCAAAAGTGGCCTATACTTTACTAATCTAGCCAATGGGTTATAAGAATGCAAGTCTCCACACTATGTTCATGGTCATCTTCCACCATCTTCCATCTCCTTGGTTCACCTCTCTTCACTTTGATTTTCATGAATTGTATCAAAACTTCTATCATGAATTGACTATGCTAGCAATATGTATATTTAGACATGAAATGTCTATAGATAATATAATCACCCTATTTTTTCACTTTTTCAAAAATCTGACCTATCACAACCATGTCACCAATCTGGTATGTCTAATCTCCATCTTGATACAATTGCACCAACTTGATTTTTATTTGTGGTCATATAATCAAATAGTATGCCACATTCTCTTCTTTCCCTATTGGGTAATGACAACAAATACATCACCTACAACCACAATTTAAAATATTAATTAATATATGTTTGCACAATTTTGAAAGTTTGAACATTAAGTTGAAGAGGAAAAATAAAAACACCACTAACCTATATCGATCACATTAATGAAGTCACATACCATATTTAACAACATCAGAAACTCAATCATGATCCAGTGAAACAATGACCTCTTCACAGTGCATCTATTTCCATGTCAGTATTGGATGTGGACGCTTTGGAATGAGAGGGAAATATTTTCATTGTTTTACATAACTGTCATTTTCACATCCATCAAATGCACATCCATCTATATCAATGCAAAATCCACAAAAGAATCCATACTTGCTCATCTCAATGAAAGAGATGGCACCCATGTCTTTACTCCAAATAAAGTGTAAGTCTCTCATTCCAGGTATAGTTTCACAATACAAAGTCATGGATCTATTCACATTGGCAAGTGCAGCATTCCAAAAGAACCGACATCCTATTAAATATTAAATATAATGTTTCTACTGAGAATGTGTTTCAAAGTAGGTTGAAAATCTGATCCCTAATTTTCACAGTATAATGTCTTACCTGTTCACCAACCTCACCTATTCGTGACCTTCATTGAATAAATGTAATTTGCACGGGTCATCTAATTTAGCAGATGATTTGATTTGAATTGAATCATGGATCATTTAATACCTCATGAATTCTCATTGCACATAAGCACCCACACCATTATGTTCACTCTTCCCTTGCCCTGTCTCAAAAAATATCTAGTTATGCCAAATTCCTATCTACTTTGGAAGATGACTCAACTAGTAAAAATAGCATGCTAATTAGAATTTCCCTATGCATCCATCAAACCAAATCCAATGCTTCATAAATGCTATCGTATTATTTTTTAATGATTCTTAGATCAACCCAAAGCAACTTTGAACAAACATTGTGGCATTCTCATGATAATCACTAACATAAAAAGAGTACTCCTTAATCACATTGTATGATTCTAGATTGTTATCCTTGCAATCAATGCTCACATGTGCATGTATATACAACACATGCATGAATATAGACACTTGCACCTACAATTCATCCATCTATAAAACTATAATTTTAGTGCATAAAACCATAGAAAATAACAAATATATATGTGGAAACTACACATGAAATATCTAGTCAGAATGATAGTACTCAACCAATATCTCTCTTGAAAACAATATAATTCTTGGTGACAACTTTGGTGACAAATCAAATACCTATTGAGACAACTTGAATAATTAAGCATCTTCTTCCACCTACACATATTTTTTTGAAAAACACATCTTTGGGATTCCTTCTACATAATATCAATCAAATAAAATTGCATACTACGGGAAGAAGAGGCTCACCTTTCCAGTTCCTTTTGTATAAATATACAATGTGTCATAATAGAGCTATAATTTAATATGGTTTCGACATAAACACGTGTTGTGGACTATGTTGGTCCTAATACACCATGGTTTCAATTCATCAAACATGTTAATGGAAATATTAACACTGGGAGTTCTTTCTTTAAATTCCTCAAATAGTTCAACTTCTTTCATATTCATAGTGTGCGAGTGAAATCACGAAGGTGGGTTACACTTTCGTGACAATCAGGTCTCCAAAATTCTGAAAAACATTTTTTCAGCCGAACTAATAATATTTTTCCGCCGAAAGATATTATTTTCGGTCGAACTATTTTTCGGTCGAACTATTTTTCGGTCGAAAATATAAACGTCAAATCGAACGATGCAATAACATCGCCCTCGATTTGCGTGTACAAATTTGGTTGGATGGATATTTTTTTCCGGCAATAAGTTTTCGGCCGAACAATTGTTCGGCCGAACCATATTTCGGCTGACAACTAGTTCGGCGGAACTATTTTTCGGTCGAACATTTGTTCGGCTGAACTATCTTTCGGTCGAAAGATTGTTTATATATTATAGACACATCGATTGTGGAATGTTTTTCGCAAATTTGTGTCGTGGTATGTTGTTGGTGTTGTTGTTGGAGGTCGTCGGGTGTATGTCGTTTGGTGTTGTCGCGAGCACAGCGGTTGGTCGGAGCCGGGGTCATCGTTGCGGGGTTGGTCGAAGCAACAGGTAAGTTTCGAAACACTTTTTTTTTAAAGTTTTTGTTAGCGTAGGTTTTTTTATCGTAGTTTAGTTTTTCACTGTTAGGTTAGTTTACTATGAGGTATCGTTCAGTGATGTATGTCCCCTGGTTATGAAAGGGTTGGTCGCGAGCGCAGCAGTTGGTCGGAGT
>SNQJ01S1783784.1:377028-390346 GCA_010110895.2 Picea sitchensis | reverse complement strand
GGAAAGTAAAGAGATAAATAAATCTGAATCAACCCGGACCCAAGGTACCATGAGTAAGACTATTTTCCCATCAAACAGGATTTTCCTACTTTCTTTCAGTCTCCCAAGGGATTTGTTGCTTGAGGTTTTCAGATGCACGTTCTGTACATATTTTTTTGTTTGGATTTCTTTGCTTTCAAATCTTTCTTCGCTGGTGTGTTTTGTTTCCTTTTATGCTTATCGGTTTTTTCTTTTGGAAATACACATACCTGCATTACAAACTGTTCAGACGAAGAAAAAATAATTTTTTTTCTCTGAAATGACTGCTGAAAAGTTGTCTAAACATCAATTTTGATATGCTTCTGAAATTTACATCCATGTTAAGGAAAGCCTATTGCTTGAAATAAGTTAACTGATTTCGATCTGTGAGTAAAGTCTGTCATGATCATCCATTATCTTTTACGCTATCCATGTTCCTTAAGGGAATAAATCAGAAGATGTCCCCCTGCCTTAGAAGGTTGGTTTTGTAAACAAACCATCTCTGAATCTTAATGAAGGACAGTTTAAAAAAAAAAAAAAAAATCAAGGTCTGTAAAAATATGTTTAAAATATCATAATTTTCAGCGTCACCTGGCTCAATTATATATCTTTAAAAAATTAAATCATAAAAGAGCTGTGGGAAGTGCTTGTAAACTCGCTGGGATGCTGAACAGGTCTGCTGGCAGCATGTAAATGCATGCATGACACCAAGACAACTTCGCCGGGGTACTGAACAGGCCCGCTGGCAGCGAAGCAATGTTGGGTATACGAAAATTTGTAAATATGAAATCCCTTGACCTTAAAATGTCCTTTGTTCTGATCTGGATCTTCTTAGCAGGATACAGATATCAAAGTGGGTTAAATGGCAACCCTGTCGAGGCTTTGAACGCCTGCTGGTAGCAGTGGCTCTGTCAATAGTATTGGAGATTTTATCTTTAATATTGTGGCCTTCTTGTCTCAAGACTGTTATCAGTTTTCATCCTTTAAGAACTGCTGAAATGTTTGATTAATGATGGCGTTTAAACAATTTTCTGGTGGTTTTTCAGTCAGAATTATTCTCATTATTATAATCCGGATTTGTTCTTTTGGCAGAGATAACTGCTTCTACCAGTGTGTCACCATTGTTGGCAGCCATTTCGCATTTTATCCTTCCCTTATAAGTTGCCTACACAAGTGTTTTGGAACCCTTGATTCTCATCACAATTTTTTGAATAAAACAACACTGTCATTTGCGCATTTGCACACCTACCTTTTGTTCTCATTTTCATGACTGCAAGCATGAAAAATTTGATTTCGAAGTCATGCCAATGGCATTAAAATCGACACTAGATTATTATGGTTACTCTTGTATATGTGTTCATTTCATTTCCAATTCAATTATGGTCACACAGTTGGCAAGACACCAAAACCTTTACTCATTTGGCATTTTTTTGTTGTTAATATGATTTCATTTTTATGAGACTGTGATGATATTCTAATCATTGTGATTGAGTCCTTGAGTCTATGGTGGTTTGATGTTCTATTGCTTTTGATTGAATTCAATGGTTTCATAACAATGCATTAACATGGTGATTATACCTTTAATTCAATGGTTTCATACAAAGTATACGATTTATTATCGAATCCTTGGTGCTATATTCGAAACATTGTTTTGATTTTAAAACCATGCAAACACTATTGCTTGTGCAAATATTTGGGTCGACTTACCATAGTTTTCATTAATTGTTTGAATGACATTGCTTTTAACACATTACAATAGTGATTTGAATCACCATATGCACCGTCGATTGTACATTTGGATATGACTGTTTTGCATGGGTTGATTTCGTTCCACCACCCTCGCACACTTAGGCATTAATGCTCGCCTTCTATCCCGGGTTACCTCTGTTGGTTTTCGGGGAAGCCTGTGAGCTATCAGTCCTGCGTATACCCTGACCAAACCCTTGTCCATTTACCCTGCTCACTGTGTGGTCTATTCTATGGCACCTGTGGTGCGCATAGAACCTAATGGCAACCAAACACTCCTACTATTCGACAATGCTCGTGAGGATTTGGAAAATAGTGGCTGGTTAGTTTTTATCCAGAGATTTGAGGGTTTCAACCTTTCGGTAGCCCAACAGTTTTCCCTCACCTTCGACGGGTGTAGGTCTAAGGTCGAAGACATACAACTCGAGCTAAATGAGGAATTCCCCAGCTCGGCTACAGGCTTACCAACTAAAGGGCAGAGGTGGTTTAAGAACTCCAAAGTAGACGAGGTGTCGTGGCCGCTCCTATTCACATCGAGAAAGATTGTTAGTTGTGATAGAGGTATGCATGTCACTGCCCTCAAACCTAGGTGCCATGATCTATTGGCAATTGTTAAGCAGTTTTTGACTTGTGAAGGTCGTTATGGCTTGGTATTTCTATATCATCTTCGGTTATTGATGAATTTTATAGACTACCCTCTAAACATGCCGCACTATCTCCTATGCAGTTTGTACAATATGTCCAAATGATTTAAGCATGAGAAGGATGATAGAAGCCTTTTCCATCATTTCTTAAATCATTATCGTTCATCATTTGAGCCTTAGTGGTGACTGTTGGCAAGCCTTCCTCTCAAGGAATGGCTTTGCCACTCCCGAGTGTGTCCAAGTGGACAAGGTTGTGGTTGCTGAAACCCTGGTTATGCCTACCATGCCATCTCCTACCCTTCTACCCCCTGTCAAACCCTCGAACTTCCCCAACATTGACCTACCCGATACCATGGCCGGCCCGTGCACTAAAGACAATACTAAGGCCGTCAAGAGGTCTGTGAGGAAGAAAGGAAAAGGTGTTACTTGTGTCAACAGTAAGGGAAAGAAAAAGGCATGATGGATATCCATATGTTCTAGGAACAAGCCCAAGCAAAACGTAGACCAAAAGCCTATCATTTTGAGAGAGGATTCAGACTCTGATATTGAACGTTTCCTAGCCGAGGAATACCCTTACTCTCATGGCCTCTGCTCTATGGAACCCTACGACTATGTTTCCAACTTACCTCCGTGCCTCAAGAACAACCCTAACTTCCCGGGAATTAAGCTTCACAGTGAAACCCATGGTAAGTTGAAAGAACCCTCACCTATAATGCCAAGGCCCAATCAATCACCGTGTACTTAGTGTCATTCCTGGCTTGAACGTTACTACACGGATGTTCCCTTGTTGCAATCTAAGATTAAATCATTAGAGGAACGAGTTACTGTGTTGTCAAAGGAGAATGACAGGCTACAAGCCAACGAGAAGAAGCAAAAGACCACTGGTTCAATTATCTTCAAAAATGTTGACGCAGCAATGACCTTTGGCAATTCAAATTTATCCTGATCGAATAATTTTCCTACTGCCCATGTATCTATTTCAACATCGATCTTGTTTTATGAGTTGGTTTGAAATAGTATGACCGATTGGGTTTTCTTTCGATTAGTCTTGTTTGTTTGTTTAGATTCAAAACGATTCTGTTATTTTCGGATTACTAAAAATGATTTCATTATGAATCATGTACATAAGATTTGTTTGCTAAAATCGAACACAACTATGTTTTGATTGATACGATTTTATTGCTTTCAGATGAGTATAAATGATTGAATTGTTTCCGAGTTAGTTTGATTCGATTCTGTTTGGTTTGTTTTTGAAATGGTTATGTAGGTTTGAATTAGCATAGTAGTTTATATATGCATTGAATTCAAAGTTTGGTTTGATATAGTTCTGATAGTTTTAAATTAAAAAGTGATTCTGTTAGTTTTGTTATGATTCAACAACGATTTTGTCAAGTTCTGAATTGACATAAACTATGGCGCTTGTGTTAAATAAAAGATTTGTTTGATCGATTATAGTTTGTGTCGATTGAAATTGATTCATGAAAATTATGATTTCGTTGGTTTTTAGTTGTCAAAAAGATTCTGCCTATTTCGAATTGATAATGAAAAGTTGTTTCACAGATTGCATATATCCCTATTACCATTTGGTTAATTAAACATGATCTCTGTCTGTTTCAAATTGGCATAAAGATTTGGTTACTTCTGGCATGAACGATTTGCTTTGTGTTGAATTAATAATTAAAGTTTTGTTTAATAGGTCGAATATATTTTTGTTATCATTTTGGATTGATTTAAAACGGTTATGTTTTCAAATAAGACCAGCTACAGAATCGTGAGATTCTGTAGCTAGTCTTAAAATTTTGATTTTTGTTAATTTTACCAATAAAACATTATCTAAACTTCTTTATTCTTGTCCACCTACAGGTACCTATGAATTTCAATGGCAAATTGGACATGCTGTGGTAGTTTAGAAGATGCCTTTGTGCTATAGTTTTGTTTTAGGTTGTTAGCTTAAGTTAGAAATAGAGACTTGGGAGATTGTTCCAAGATTTTTTGTAAACTATTTTTGATAATTCCCACAGGGATGTTTTACCCTGTGGATTTTAAATACTTGTTATTTTTTGTAATGAACCCATCACCATTGGGAGAAAAAAGACGATGGACTTATGAGGATACAAACTGGGATGAAAGTAGATGTTTTGTAACAGCTTTAGCTTTCAATATATCAAACTTTTATTTCAAGTTTTCTTCATATTGGTTTGCAATCAATTATCGACTACTTTAGCTATCATAATTCGTTGCAGGTTGATGTGATTTGGTTTATGTGTTGTCCATATCTAATGTCTCTTATTTTAAAGTACATCAATTACTTTGTTTCAATTTAATGAATTGAAGGTTTATCTTCTTCGTTAAATGAATCATTTTGTACAAATCTTCGCATACGGGTTTATCTAATTGTGATGGTTTGTAAATTATAAGATCGTTGTCATTTTTTGTCTTTTTGTCCTATCATTTATATTCAAAGAGCACTGCTACTTCTTGTTTACAAGAAGCTTGTGGAAAATCTGGTGCGGGTTTCCTCCCATCGAACAACTAAATCGGATACTTTGCACGAGACAAATTGGAAAGCGTTATTACAGATTAGTTTATTAGTGTTATTTAAGTAGTTTAGATAGATATATATAATTCAAATTTATAGTTAGGATTATTATTTTAATTGCTCAGCTTAGATAATTTTCATTTTATTTCTTTCTCATAAAATTAAAAAAATTAAAAAAAACAATAGTTTTGCTGTCATAGGACAGTTTACAAATGATTTTTGCAGGTTTTCATTTAAAATCTATAGTCTATAAACATTGTACATTTGTAGTTGGGATCTAATTCTGTTGATAATTGAACATTTAATTTCATAGAATTATCGTTGTATAATATTAGATAATAGACTGTATATATTTATTTCAGATTTGTTTATTAGTTTTCTTTAGTTGTTGTTTTCATTTATATTAGTTCCTTTAGTTAGTTTTCTTTCGTTTTCCTAGGAATTAGATTAGCCAACGAAGCCGCTAAACCCGTTGGGGTGGATCATCCCAAATGGCTTGGGTTATTTAGATAACCCCGGACTGGATCCACTCCTCCAGTTGACGAGCGTTCAATTTCCCCAGTATGATCGCCAACAAGTTCGTAGTCCCCCTATACTCTTTTGTCTGATTGGTCTACATCAATGATATATTTTATTAATAATATGCATGATACACATTACAAGATCTTGAAATCATATAGGCACTCTGGACATCAAACATATACACAATGGCACTTAGGCCCAAAATATCTTGGTTCACCAACCTACGTGTATAATTACACCTTGGAGTTCAACCTAGGAGTATTATATACCCTTTATCATTCTCCTCCCAGAAGCAAAGTTATAAGATAAAGTGATCCTATTTCTAGATAAGAAATATTGGAAGTTGGGTGAATGATTATCCCTCAATGCATAGGGAGAATCAAGGGGAGTTTGTACTTTATGATATAGTATAGTGATCGAGGCTCTACAAACCCATGTGTCTGAATAGTAAATATACACCTTATTTCTCAATAAATCTAGAGCTCAATACATTCAACCTTTTAATATATATTCCCTAGTCCATTATAGATAAAAACACGACTAATCCTTGTCATTGGGAGACTTTTATGATTCTTTGTTGATATCCAATATATTCATGGCTAGATATTTTAATTTGTTTTGTCTCGAAGAAAATAGACGAGAAACTTTTGTAAGGGATGTTGTTCATGAGATGCTATATTATCTAATAATTGATTGGGACTTATACGATCCCGATTTAAAAAGTGGTCGCTACACTTGAACTAGTAGGAGAATTTATCCTAGGCATATAGCCATGTGGTTGGATCATTTTTTGAATCAAAGTTCCTTTTTGTTGGAAAATTTACTCTTCTCATCCTCCATTCTCCCTATGGCTACATTTGTCTCGAAGCCTATTTTTCCAAGCTCTATCCCTAAGAAAATTTGAATCCCACCCCTTTTCATTTCAACTTGCTTTGGTTGTAGCAATCCTTTACCTTTGAACTAATTGTTGAAAGTTTAAGGCATCTAGTTTAGGGCTTAACATCCTTTGTGTAAGAGGATAAAATGATTGTAGTCAAATTGAAGTACAAAGAGTGGGTGAAAGTTTATTTTACCTCTCCTTCGAAACCCATAATATAATCCAACCAACAAATGGAAAGATTTCAATTAGAAATGGAGTCAAAGGTCATGACAAATACCCTCCAAGACAAACAAATTGAATTACAGAAAAATATGTATCGAGATTAGAGAAATGGAGGAGAGATTTGGCACATAAAATCAAGAAGCTTGTGGTTCCAGGAAATAGATTGAAATACAAAAAAAATCATAAACAATCAAGGCCTTGGTAGGTGCATAATGAAGTGAATGAAATATAATTTGAAGATGGGAGAAAAGTCTCCTAGTTCGATGAACTATTGGTCATCACACAAGCTCATTTTCCTAACCTATATATGTATGAAAAGAAGAAAATATTATCTCCATGGAAGTGTTGGTTCTTCAACAAGCCCCAAGTCTTCCATCATAGAGACATTGCTAAAAAAAATTTATTGAACCTCATTAAGTAAACTTTGTGCTCCATTGGCTTTGTTCTTTTGATGTTTAATTCATAATTGTATTTTGTTGGATGAAATGATATTCAATATATTTATGTTTAACTCTCCTAATTTGAATGCAATCACGATGGTCTACAACAAGTGCACCATCAAGCTAACTTGCTTTGGAAGTTTCACTTTTTCTGCATCCTTAACATTGCATACATTCTAGTCCAAGATTGTTATTGTGATTCATGGATTTGATTTTCTCCGATTGTCTTAAACGTGTTTATGTATCTAGCCTTGTTTAGGATCATTAATATTATTCCTCGTCATGGATTTGCGTTTCTGTGATTGTCTTAAAAGTTGTTATGTATTTAGCCTTGTCTAGGATCATTAATACTATTCCTTATCATCAAATGACTTAATAGTGAGTTTCAAGCATAATCGACAATTTTGGCAAGTATTGGTTAGTGTTGGAGGTATTAATTTCTATTTACCAACAACCACTAAATTTCTAGAGAGTTCCATTGACGGCCCACCGACGGTGACAGCATGGTTCCAGCTATTTTTGCTGCGAAAACTCTCCAGATTGTCTAGAGTCTTCTAAAGCCTCTATAAATGCGAGGCAAATGTAATCGCGTTGATCATCGAGCAATACACTTCTCTATTTGTTCTTTACTGTTTGTCTATGTTATTTTTCTGCTTCTACCCCCTTCAGTTAGTAAGGGAACTCGATGAAAGCAGACCCTTTTCATGGATTAAAATCAATAACGTGATTTCGAACCATGTCAACATAAATAAACACACAAAAATAATGTGCAACAATGATATGAGACAAGCAGACATAATTTAATTTCGATAAAACATCGTCCCAAGCTAAACTCGGACTTCTAATTAAAAATTCCTTTAGATGAGCAATGGGTGTATAACTATGATGATAAGTTTGATATTCAGAAAGGGTAATGTAACTGACGTTTTAGATTCCCAGCACAAGATGTATGAAAACATGCATTAAAAAAATTATTGCCCATAAAGTAGTTTGAATTTCACAGGTTATGACGGATTTAGAACTTACATCAAAACGGGATATGTGATCACTCAGTTGAAATGTATACTTGTACTTTAGGCATTTAAAAAAATGAAGTGAAGATCATAGGAACACATTAGAAGATTATAAAACCAATTAACGAGATGATCATGCCAATGTTAATTAATTATAATTGTATAATTATTATTGAAAAGGAAAAGATTCAAAAATTTGATGATTGCATTTTTTTAAACCAGTTTAAGCTTCATCTTTGAGATTTGGAAAGGGTGTAGTCTATGTTTTCTATCATTTCTGATAATGTTAGTATCAGACTAAATAATAATTGTTTGTAAAATTAAAATTTTGCATTGTTTAAAATGCATTTTTAATTTATAAATGGGTTCAATGCCTTGAAAAACTTTTGGATCATTTAGATTGAGATTGTGTAGATTTAAAAAACCTTTGGATCATTCAGATTGAGATTGTGTAGATTTAAAAAACCTTTGGATCATTCAGATTGAGATTGTGCAGATTTAATAATGGAAATCTACAATTCCAAACATTCCTAAAAAAAAATTTAACAAATTGATCTGAAAATACACTCATAAATTATTAAAAAACTTGGAAAGTTAAAGAAATTTTGAATAGGGTTTATCAGATCCATCTCCACTTTGTCATTTAGAAGTTAAAAAAGTGACTCTGAGTCATCAATTCCTCTTACGACTCTGGAAGATCTAGCTCATAAATTCAAGGCACACTAAGCTAGACGCTTCCTTTGTCAAGCACATCAGATTCTGGAGATCAATAGATGTTGCATGGAAAGAATTAGGGAAATGAAAAATCATCCACTATGAATGTTTCAGAAGTTAAATATCTAGTTTATCAGATCTCTTTCGAATGCAGATTTTAGAAAGAAAGCCAAACTCAGAATTCAGATATGAGTAAATTTGATGAAAATAGTATTGAACAGCGTTGCAGCTCACAGTGTTTCAGGCACTTCTGTTGAAATAAAATCGTGCTTGTTGAATATATATGGCATTTTGTCCATGAAAGCATGGTTTTGAAATATTTTCTTTCAAAACAACAATATGGAGTTAACCCCGGACGGGGGCGCAAATCAACACAACAAATAATTAAAGAGGTAGGTCACTTTATGATCAGCTCAGGACAGATCCAGCATCTCACCTAGGGATTCTAATCTCCCCCTCCTAACTCCTCATGATGAATATCATCACATGGAATGTAAGAGGTCTAAATGGAAGATCCAAATAGATGGAAGATCCAAATAGAGGATTCTTCATAATGACAGAGGATCCAGATATTATTTTTCTACATGAAACAAAATGCGCAGGTGACTCAACAACATAATTATTTAGAAGGTGTTGGAGGCATTGTAATTTTATATACAATGACTCTAACGACGCAGCAGGGGGAGTGGAAATCATCTGGAACCCTTCCACTATAATTTTTGATCAACCATTCACTACAGCTAGCGCATTGTCAGTGCACTATCATGCCATTGGTTCCAGCAAGCTGGGTGTACTAAAAAATGCTTATGGACCCAAAAATAATCAGCAAAATGATTTATTCCTGAACAGACTCTCCTACCTTGGTAGATTGATAGGACACAAGCGTTGGATTTTAGGAGGAGATTTTAACATCATCCTCACAATTGAATAAAATAGAGGGGGTTCAATGCGGCTAGAAAAGGACAGTGGTAAGTTCTGAGATCTCATTGATTATCTTAATCTAATTGATATGGAATCCAAGAATGGCACCTTCACTTAGTCTAAAAATCGATATGGAGCCCAACAAATCACTTGCAAACTCGATCGACTTCTCATTTCAGATACCCTCATGCTTGAGGAACGCCTAATTGAAGAAAGAATCCTCCCAAAGTAGGTTTCTGATCATTGGCCAGTGAAACTATGAATTTATGCAATAACCATGCCCAAATATAGGCCATTTCGATTTGAAATTTTCTGACTAAATCATCTTGACTTCCCAGAGCTATCTCAAATTTGGTGGGAAAATGCATAAATATCACATGGTTCACTAATGTACATATTCCAACAAATACTAAATAACTTCGAGATTGGAACAAGAACTATTTTGGAAATATATTTCAGTCGCAGAGGACTTTGGAACAACATCTAGAATAAATCCAACATGAATCATTTTGCAAGGTCACTCGGAGGTTTATGGAAGGAAGAGGAACTTCTTAGACAACAAATCGAGGAACGACACAAGAAGGAGGAAATATTATGGAAATATAAATCCAAAGTGCAGTGGCTCAAGGAAGGGGAAAATAATACAATTTTTTTTTAGCACTCCATGGTGCATAGATGATACCTTAATCGTATCACGAAGCTAGAATATTAATATGGAAATCCAATTCTAGACCATGATGGATTATAATATGAGATGGTAAACTACTATAAGTAACTTCTATCAATGTCATCCATTACTCTCACACCGATCATCAACGAAGTAATCCAACACATACCAACCCTCATTACACCTAAGCAAAATGAAGCCCTAATGAGGCCAATTACGCTTGAATAGGTGAATTGAGCCATCAAGGAAATTCCCTTGGAAAATGCACCAGGTCTAGATGGATTCACAACAAAATTCTTCCACTATTATTCGCCAATTATAAGGTAAGAGGTATTGCAACTTGTGGAGGAATCTAGGACTTCACGGCAAGTGCTCTCAAACCTTAATCCTACTTTTCTCACCCAAATTCCAAAGGAAGAATGGGTCACCCATATGAAGTAATTTCGACCCATTACACTTTTCAATGTAATATACAATATCATTACTAAAGTCATTTCTCTTCGACTAAAATCCATCCTCCCTTTCATCATCTCCAAGGAGTACTGAAGGTATTTTGAGGGGCACCAAATCATGGATAACGTCATCTTGGTGCACAAAGTGATCCACTCTCTTAAATACACCCGTACCCCACGTATGCTCATTAAGATTGATATATCCAAGGATTTTTATCTCCTCAGTTGGCAGTACATGCATTCCCTTCTTTCATCTTTTGGTTTTAGTAGAGTTTGGATCCATTGGATAATGAAACTCACTTATTCTGCTTTATTTTTTGTCCTGGTTAACGGTGTACCCTCCCAACCTTTTCTCTCCCACTATAGGAATCCATCAAGGGGACCCATTATCCCCTTTTCTCTTTATCACAATGGTAGAAGTCTTGGGATTCTATCTCTCAGCTTCTATAAAGCAGGGTTATCTTCAGGGTCTCCCTTTACATGACCTAGAACCTGCTGCTCCCCATAGGAAATTTTTGGATGACACCATGTTGATGAACACTCCTACTCAGTTGTAAGAAACATATATTTTTTATTCCCTTCTCCTCTCCCTTTCCAATCGTCTGAATTCATAGACTTTCATATCCCTCAATCTTGCCGCCAGACTGGTTCTTATCAAATCAGTCCTCAAATGCTTCCCTTCCTACCTACTCTAAGCAATGGCCACTCCATAAAAAATTATTAAAACCATCTGAAATATTTAGCAAAACTTCCTCTGGCATGGTCATGATCTAGAAAAAAAAATGGTCTCCTTTTAGCTGGGAGAAATTTTGCAAGCCAAAGTCTATTGGGGGACTTGAACTCAAGGACCCCGATTGGCTGAATAACATTATGGGAGATAAAATATGGTGGTAATGGCTCAGGTATCCAACTGAATTATGGGCTAATCTATGGAAGAAAAAAGATGCCCCCAATATCAACAAGGCACAACTTATTATATTCAATGATCATATCCAAGGTTCAAATATTTGGAATGCATCGTGGCACAATCACCATCTCATCCAGGAGCATGAATTCTCAAACATACAGAATGGACAAAATGAGCAATTTTGGATGGACCCATGGAAACATTTACCTCATTTTCACTCCTTGGACATCATGCGCCACATCCAGAAACACATGCAACAACTGGAACCCTGTTGGAGGTAAATATTGTCATTTAATAAGTTCCCAATCATTTAATTGTCAACCTGAGGAGTTCGTAGACTTATGAAGCACATGCACAATATATGCAGTATTGAAGATAATTTAACCTAATATAATGCTTGACGCTGAAACACACAACTGTAATTAAATTGCATAAATTAAATCAACTTGGAAATGTGAAATTGCATAAAATAAAAACAACATGTGAAGAGAAACAATTGACAAGTAATAGACACATGTGACAACATATGTGATCTCACATTATCAATAAATAAATCTCAATCTATTACATCACAATGATCAAATCCACTCCATGACACAATAATGGAAATCATAAAACTCCTACTAATCAATGACTAACAAAAGACTCAGAAAACAAGGACCCTTTCCTAACATCCAAGGACTCCATTCAAGACTTTTATAATCCTAATTTCTCCTTCCCAAATGAATAGAGAGAACTCCTATTTATACATGAGTTTCTTTGAAAAGAGGATAAGAAACTAGTAATTGTAGATCCACTTTTCTTTCAACCAATTTCCCATTATTACAAAATACTTATCCCTTCAAATCCTCTCATGATATTCCTCCCTGGAAATAGCTTGAATAATTATCTTCCAATCCTTGAAATGGTGGAGGAAATATTAGAGAGTCTTTTTGAATAATCCTTTCAAATAATCCTACACATTACAAATCTCATCCAAACTTGAGATATTAATTAAAACATGTAGATTTTGTAATATTTAAACATAAATTATCAAAAATACTTAAAAGAATTGGATTGGAAAATAATAAGGTAAACCCATAATTAATTTATGAAAATGGTATCATGAATGGTAAATGGAATAATGGATTATGGATAAATGAGAGGAATAGTGAAAGGAAAATAGGATGAAAATGCGACATTTTTGAGACTCAACATCTCCCCCCAATTGAACCTGTTGCATGTCCTCATGCAACTATGCATTGATTTTCTTGTAGACTTTGGGCTTCTTAACTTTGTCTTTACATGATGATGTTTTTAATAAATCATTCCATGATATGCAATACATGAGTAGCAACGGGTTTTTTTTATGGATGGTTCTTGTGTGACAACCATGAATATGACAAATGTTGGTTCTTGTGTTAACACCATTGATTTTGTTTACTTATTTTCTTGTTGGAATAATATTTTAAGCATACATGCACTACAAATAATGAGCCATCAATATACATTAGAAATCATTTTCCTCATGTTATGAATCATGCCAAAAGAGATCAATATCTGGAATCAAAGTGCAACCAAGTGTAGTTTGGGAAAAACATGTTAGTCAATAGTGAACTAGATGATGGCATGTGTAAGAATGGAATCAAATGGG
>SNQJ01S1783784.1:325141-367245 GCA_010110895.2 Picea sitchensis | reverse complement strand
TGGCCTCGTTGCCGAGACCCATTCTTTATTTTCACCATAATGATGTTCAGGGGGGGTGTTGGAGTTACTTCACACACACCTAGGATTTCTTTTGCCTAAGTTTTTTATTTGTTTATTAGTCATAATTAGTCATTATCCATTCTCCTATATTCTAGGGGAGAATATTCCACATGGAGAATATTCTCTTTCAGTTGACACTTCAGTTTTTTTAGTTGAGTTGAGTTTAGATGTTGCATTGGTTTTTTGTCACAATGCAACATTGGGATCATCACCATATAATGCACACTTTCCTTGGGATCATCACCAGACTGGTGCATTACCCTTGATTTCTTGAGTTAACTCCTCACTACTCTTTGTTCAGTCAGTTAATTGAAGACTTGTTGACTAGTTAACTCAATTAGGCGGCAGTTCATTCGTGTAACTTCCTGAGAGACTAAACTAGGTGTAAGTTCACTCCTGTAACTGATGGTGTGTGTCCAAGTCACTCTATACCACCACTATGGTGCATTGGTTCTCCTACAGTGCTTACTCATTGATTTGTACATAGTATATCATGTGTAAATTATTCATTATTCATAACGGTTAATGAGAATTCTTTCATTCTTTCTCTCCTTCTTCTTATTTCTCAAATTCTCTCTCCAAATGTGTGTATCATTGTTTAGATAGATATAGTTTGTGCAGGTTCAAAACATTTACAAAAATCACTGTTGATGAAACATATGACCATCACTCTTTACAGTTGCACAGATCAAACACTCTTGTAGAAAAAGTAAATCACACTTTGCAGAAAATTAAACACTCTTTGTGAAAAAGAAACACACTTTCATGAAAGGAAGAATCAAGGCTTTGGAGAAAACTCACTATATTGGTCGTGCATTTTCTTACCTCTCGTCTTATTGTTTCTCCTCCCCCAAGATGTGTAATTTAAATGACAACCTACGTACCTAGACCTCAATCCCTTTAGCACCTCCCTGACAACAACGCCAAAATTTAATAAGTGCCCAATCATTTAATTGTCAAACCGAGGAGTTGGTAGACTTATGAAGCACATGCACAATATATGCAGGATTGAAGCTAATTTAACCTAATATAATGCTTGACGTTGAAACACACAACTGTAATTAAATTGCATAAATTAAATCAACTTGGAAATGTGAAATTGCATAAAATAAAATAAAACATATGAAGAGAAACAATTGACAAGTAATAGACACATGTGACAACATATGTGAGCTCACATTATCAATAAATCAATATCAATCTATTAAATCACAATGATCAAATCCACTCCATGACACAATAATGGAAGTCATGAAACTCCTACTAATCAATGACTAACAAAAGACTCATAAAACAAGGACCCTTTCCTAACATCCAAGGACTCCATTCAAGACTTTGTTAATCCTAATTTATCCTTCCCAAATGAAGAGAGAGCACTCCTATTTATACATGAGTTGATTTGAAAAGAGGATAAGCAACTCATAATTGTAGATCCACTTTTCTCTGAACCAATTTCCCATTATTACAAAATACTTATCCCTTCAAATCCTCACAAATTCTTTCATGACATTCCTCCTTGGAATTAGCTTCAATAATTATCTTCAAATACTTTAAATGGTGGAGGAAATCTTCGAGAAGATTTTTGAATAATCCTTTCAAATAATCCTACACATTACAAAGCTCATCCAATCTTCAGATATTAATGAAAACATGCAGATTTTTTAATATTTATTCATAAATTCTCAAAAATACTTAAAAGAAATGAATTGGAAAATAATAAGGTAACCCATAATTATTTTTGAAAATGGTATCATGAATAGTAAATGGAATAATGAAATATGGATGAATGAGAGGAATAATGAAAGGAAAATAGCATGAAAATGAGACATTTCTGAGACCCAACAAACCCCTCAAGGTAAAGGACCTTTGGTTAGATGTTTCACATCATCCCCTTGGTGGACTTGGAAAAATATTCCTCATGACCTCAATATCCCTACTAATTGTGAGTTACGACCTTGGCATACTATCATTGCTAAGAAAAAGATTCACATCAAGGAAGGATCGGATATTCTTCGTTGGGGACACTCCCCCTTAGGTACTTTCACAATTAAATAAGGTTACATACTCCAAGAAAATTTCCATATACAACCAAAAGAGAACATCTAGAACATTATATGGAGATCAATATTGTGGCCGAAGGTCTCCACCTTCCATTGGCTCATGGTACAAAATCGAATCCTTAATTAGGAAAATCTTATGAAACGAGGATTCATTAGACCCTTTGTTTTTCATCTCTGTCGTCAATAGGAAGAGTCAATGGAGCATATATTCAATCAATCCTCCGTTTGTGGGAGGATATGGGATCATGCTTCTCATATTATGAGGAAGAACAATAGGGCAAGAGACAGTGTCATAACCACCATAGAAAACAGGGCAATTGTTTCCTTCAAGAAGCTCATTTTAAATAGGATATGGAATCTTCTACCGAGATTTGTAGTCTGGTAGATCTAGAAAGAATGAAACAGGTGTATATTTCACTCCCATACCTCTCCCCCTTCCCACATATGGTCAAATAGTTTTGGAAATATATAGGAAACCATCTTTTCCCAACATTGGACCTCAGAAGACCTATCATGCAATCCCATGGAAAACCTCATCCTTTCAAACTGGAAGTTGAATTTATAGTGTACTCCCCCTAGTACCACCCTACATCCCATATCCTTTTCGCCTAGCCCCACCTCTTGGTATTCCCCCCCTCCTGACTTTCTCAATATAAAATTTGATGGTCCTTCGAAGGGAAATCTTGGTACTGCAGGGTTTAGATTTGTCCTTCCAGATTGCACAAGCTAAATCAAGTACATATTGTCTGGAAAACTAGGTTTCGACTCTAACAACTTTGTGGAACTCTGGGGCCTCATAAGAGGAATCCAACTAGGTTCTAGCCTAAACTTGAACCATTTAATTATTGAAGGGGATTCTCGAGTGATTATCTCTCTTGCCATCAAAATCATAAATGGGTATGATCCTACAAAAGTTTCCCTAAGATGGACTCTTCTTGGCCCTCTTGAAACTTTACATTCTCTTCTTCATTCTTCTCTTACCCCCATCCCTTCTCATGTGTGATGAAAAGAGAATAAGGTTGTTGACAAACTATTGAATGAAGGTGTCTCTCCATAAGAAGAGGATATCATGATTGATGCCCATCACCTCTTGGCACCTCCATTGTTGCTTCAATGCATCGAGATATCACTCATAGATTGTCCTCTCCTGGATGGGGTGATAGATGGAACACATATTCCTAGGGAAGTAAATAACCCTTACCACAATCCCTCCTCTATGTCTCTTCATCATGCTCAACATTCAATTGATGTGGATAGTGGTGTGCCTACGCAGTGAGGGGTCCTTAATGGTATTATCAAGGTGAGAGCCGAGATCTCACAGGACTAGTACGAGGTGGATTGGGGTTGTCAACTCAATATTTATGGGGCTTCCCATAACGGATTCAAACACTATTGTTTAGGTAAGGCATGGCTCTTTTCATTTTCTTCCAATGTGGTTGTTGGTTTTATCCTCCCCTCCTAGTACTTTGTCCCTTTGTTTATCTCCTCCCCTTCTGATTATCAATTCCACTCCTTCCATTACAATGTCACATTATCGGGGAAAGACGAAATGTGGACCGAAATATTATATCTTTGTGCCTAGACAGCATCGATCGAACCCTTCCTCTACTCCAATTCCACCTCCCCTCTCTGACCCAAGTCTTGTTGGTCCATCCTTGGAGAATTTACCTCACACTCACCAAAATTGGATGGAGGATGATAGAGCCATGGTTTTTATTGAGGAAGAGTTCCCTTTGGTACCTCCATAAAAACATTTGTATTCTCTTCTTTTTTCATCCTCGTACTTATAAGATCCTCCGCACAACTCTTCCCAACATACTCAATATGTCATCCCTGCTTCAGCTATGGAGAATTTACCCGTTGAGGAAGAGATTCCTCCTGCTTTGCATGATGATAAAATTCAAGCAGAAGCTCAGCCATACATTGACCCACAACTTGTTGCAGCTTTAGTTACAGAGGTGTGTATCTTATGTCTCTTCTCAGAAGAGCACCTAAATCTCATCTTCAACATGAGAAGAGACGTTGCCAATCAGCTTAACCGTCACACTATTCTCTATCGTCGCATCTATGCTCTATTTGATTCTCTTTCAAGCGATCCTGTCAAACACATATGCTTGACATGCTTCCAACCATATGTGTTTTCTTCTGAATGGCCACCATATCCTAGTGGCAATGGAAATCCAGGTTCTCCTAGCGTTTAATTTTTATTTTCGATTTTCATATATCTATGTTCAAAATAACTACAATTACAACTTTGTCTGGTCTAAGTTTTTTTATTTAGTTTCTCTTAAACTTTAACACATACATGAATGTTTTCTCTAAACTACCACATGTTCTGGTTTCCATATGTATGGAAAAATTGGCAAGTATCCTTGTTATTTGTATTTGTTTGATGACTGGTTAAGGAAATACAACTTTACTTACAAAAATAAAAATAAAAGATTGTTGCCTTTTCATAAATATGGAATTTAAAATTAATTTTTGGTCTTGGACCTCCCGTATAGTTCTTGCAAGTTATATTTCAGTCAATTTGCGATATAATGCTTCCTTTTTTATGACCAGGGCATCACAATCATCCAATATTTATTTCATAATTTTTATCTTTCTTATCCAATATCTTCTTATTTGTTTTTCAATCTGGTCATACCAGAAACCTTTAAGATAAATGTGATAACAACATCCTTATGGAAACCTTCTCCATTATCAATGTTAGCCTTGAGATATTATCTTAAATTGTTTAACTTTAAACCAAAGTAAATGATATTATTCCCTACGCCACATGCCTCTAAGATAAGGGACATTTTGTCTTTTATGTTTTCTCCAACAAATTGCCTAACTGCAGCCAATAGACTTGATGTTCCTGTCAACTTCAAACTTGACTCGAATGTTCCATTGGGATATCTCTAAGATTGAATATAAGCAATTAGACTTACAAAAATAGGAGGTGGCATCAAATCACATTCCAATTCTTTAATTTGTTCCTTGATCCTTGAAATTTCAGTTTCCATTTCATTAATTGATACTTCCAAAGCATCACCAATAACTCTATGGATTTGAGAAATTTTCCATGTTAAGACTCCATTCAAGTCAAACTATGTATCTTTATCTTGAATTATTTTTCCTTTTTAATTCACTCGTTCAAAGACCAATTTCTTTAAATCTTTATCAAATAATGTGCTATGGAGTGTCAAGGATTCTTCTTCATAAAATATAGGCTCTTTAGTCACCAATTATTCTACTACTTCTGTGTTATGTTGAATCCTTTAATCATCATTTGGGAACTCTATATCCTCAATGTTTCCATCCAAATCCATATCTTCAAGAATAATGTCCTCATCAGGTATGATCTCCTCTCCTTCCTGTTGATCGATCTGTCTTTTTCTTTTACTAGCTATTGGCAATTTGTGAGGTTTTCCGACATTGTTTTTGGGATGATTAGGGTCATCTCCATCACCTGAATTCTCAATTAAATACTTTTTTTTTTTTTCATAACAATCTAGTGATTTTTCTTGAGTGTGTTGTTTATCTGAGAAGAAATGTGATACTTTGTACCTCTTTCATTTATAACCCTTTTGTGTTGACGATGTGCTTCATTTGTATTGCTAATAGTCTCAATATCTTGAACTAATATTTCTTCAGAGTTCTTTTCATAATTTTCTTCCTCTCCATATATACAAGTAATTATTTATGATGCAATGAAACCTGCATAGACCATATGATTCTTAAAACATTGTAGGGGGTCAAACCCCTTCATTTGATTTGCCAATTTTAGATTATACGGGTTGAATTGTGTTGCAAATTCATCAATACTTGAAGCATTTTTCAATGAAATATCACCAACTTTCCATGAAAATGGAATGTATTTCCTTTTGTTCCTTTGATAAAATAAATTGTCCCAAAATATCTATTGTCTACAGAATTCTACCATGAACATATTATATAGTACATAAAACGAAATATAAATTGGGGCCTCCCAAGAGAAATAGACTTTGATTATGCTATATTGTTCATCTGATTCAAAATTTCCCATTTTATCTTAAAATGTTGCCACCTCCAATGACAATATTGAATTGTTTTTTGAAAGAAGATGGAAAGTAATCATAAACTTCATAAAAGTGGTACATCACTTTCTCTTCCATAGAGCAAGATAACATTTGTGAATTGGGTCTTTCCTGGAATCAACTTTCCTTTACAATTTCATTCCTTGAAATACATGACAATATACAATAGAAAAGACCAAATATATAGACATGCAAAATTTCTTATCCTTCTTAAAATTTGATAACTGAAATGAAATCTCACTAGATATGATTTTTGACTAGTGGAAAATTCTCTTTCCTTGAATAGAATAATATAAAATATGGAGAGCTAAACAAGGGATCGTAGCAGTTGAATCCTATCCAAGTACCCTAGAAATAAGCCATGCCATTTATTTATAATGTTTCTTTGATTGACTTACTTGAATCACTAATAAATCCTCTGACATTGTCATCAGGTCTTCGAGACATTGCGGTAATAAGTTCATACCATTATTTTTAGCTTTGGTGAAATTATTGGCTTTATCAGCATTGAAGGTTGTTGTCGGCTTTGGTAACCTGAGAATTTGGTTGAAAGTTGGCGGTGCCATAGAGACTGGAGATTTTCCATTCAACTTGATAATTCTTTGGTCTTCCTCATAATTATTTGTGCACCAAACTACTAGATATTTAGCATCAAAGACTTCTGGAACGCACCCAGTCTTGGCAATCCCTAAGATCCAGATATCATCAATATTCCTTTCTTCGGGTGATAATGTGGAATACTATTTGTATTCTCTCTACGGGTGGTATTTTGGGTCCTCTCATGCAAATGTGTTCTTTGTATCCCTAAAGAAAATTTATCTTCTTCTCACCATCATTTTTAAGAGTTGGCACAAGTACATCTAGAGTCTTTTTGGAATAGTAAAATAATTCCTTTTTCGTATTAACCACTTGAGATCTTATTTTTAAAGAGGTATTAATCGAATTAGATTTGAATTTATGAGAAAAGTCTCAAGAAAAACGTCATTAATAACGATGTTTTATTATTTAACCATGAATCATTTCACATCATATATTTATTAAATTTTTCTTAGTGAGTGTGAAAAGGAACGCAAAATTGTAGTGGACTAGAGGAAAGAAATATATAAAAAGAGTTAAATGGGACAAGTCTCCTCTTGTGGCTTCATGAAATATGACTAGGTGTAGGACGATGGATATACTGATGGAAAAAATAAAGGAAACCTTTCAAAGTAGTGATACGAACTCTACTTCCACTGTTGAACTTAAAATACTAAGTATTGGAAAAATGAAGAGATAGGTAAAGTCTCAATAAAATGGTGAAGTACCGAAAAATGGACGAACAAAATTGTCATTATAATCGAATAAATGATACACACCCTTGGGCCCATTGTTTCGTGAAGAATATGAGGAAGAGACTATGTGTTGGTGCAGATTATGTATAACGAAACACAAGGTGCATTTTGGTGATGGACGAGTAGCGGAATTAAATGAAGATAATGAGATCAACCCATGAACCCACCTTAAGTCAAAATGTTTTCTAAGTAAAGAAGAGATAGAAGGAGAAAACATTAAGATATATACAGGTGAATAGAAGCATTTGGGAGAGTTTAAGGAAATGGACCATGGATAGTGTTCAAAAGATGGATAATTCAGACTTTGTTTTGTGGACGCAATAATAAGTGGGGTGAAGGTGAAAACCTTGGTTGACACCAACGTGGCTCACAGTTTCATAAGTGAAAATAATGCTACATTTCTCCATTGTAATTCTCAGAGAAGTATTGTTGCATTCAAGGTGTTGAACTCAATGGTGAATTTGGTGACATGAGTGGTTATTCCTCCACCATTGAGAGTCAGAAGTTGGTTTGGAACTTGGGATTTGATGGTGTCTCTACTATACGACCATGTGATGATCTTGGGGTAGGATTTTTTCAAGTATTCCAATCCAGTTCTTGTGCCACATAAGGGTTTCTTGGTGTTTTTGGACAAATTCAAAACACCAGGTGTGTCCATGATGACAAAGAGAAATATTGGATGGAATCCCAGGAGTGTTATGATCAGGTTGGATGAGGGAGTCTACAAAAGTGAGGACAGACCTTGTGACATGGTGTAGCAGTAAGATCTGATTCCAACCATAGTTTCTTTGAGTGTCATGAATCAATAATAATGATGTGAATGAAGTTTAACAATGTTGGACATATAAAAAAAGTATGTCATGGAGAAGGTGGACCCATTTTGGACCCTACATGACTAGAATAAATTTAGGTAGGACAATTTGAAGTTGACCATCACAAAACTTGCAGAAGTGATCACACAAGAAACATGGTCTGAGTCATGATGTTGCCAGAAGGTTTACAATGCATTTGAGGAGGATTGATCAGATGAATCACTAAAATTAGAATCTATAATTGTTGATATTAAGGAGGGATGAAGGAACTCACTCAACCAGTCTTGGAGGATCCAGAGGAAGTGGGAAGAGAAGACCGAGACCTTGAAATGATCATTAAATTGTATATATGCATAATGGGTTTCTATCACTTTGACCTTGATTTAGAACAACTTGTGAAGTTGGGATTCTCACCGAAGGAAGTCAAACAAGTCCTCATTCCCTTACGCATTGATCATAGATTAGATAGACCATTCATTTAGATCCTTAGTGGTGGCCTGTAGGATTACTTTGTCTGTTGAGAAGTTGGGAGTGGGCATGCTACCTAGGAAGTGGGTAATGCGACCTTGGGTGCCTTGGAAAAAGGTGTCACAACAAAATTTAAGGATGAATATTTGGTGAGTTGTAGGAAGGTTACAATATTACTCATGAATGATGAAGGAAACAATTGTTTAGTTTCATAAGACAAAAATAAGAATAGTGTATCAAAAACAACAATTGAGCAACTTGGAAATAATTGTGAAGTTAGATTGAAGACTTAGCAGATATTGGGAGAAAGAGAAGAACATTTCCTTGAGCTTGAGGATTGGACAGGGACATAAAGTTGTGGATCAAAAGAATACATCTGACATGGGGAAGTGCATCTTGAGCACTGCACGGAATGTTTATACTGATCACCCGACCATTATATAAATTAGGGGTCAGCATGTGGAGAAACATGGAAGATTGGTAGAAGTAAGGGCACAACGAACAAGTTGAAATGGTTCAATACTTGGGTAGTTTGAAAATTAGTGCATGTTTTTATGAAACAAACTTAGGTGGAATAAATTCATTCTATAAATGAAGAGTTTAGAATAACTTCAGGTAGATATTGAGCATGAGATAAACAAAGTGATATGACAAAGGGAAACTTGGGGTTTCAACTTGAAATAATTTGGGTTTTTTATTTTAGCACAAAACTTGTGTTTTCCAGTAGCAAGTGAGATGGAGGCACAATTTTATGAAAAGTCTTGGAGACAACATATTTATGTGGATGTTTTTGAGGGTGTAAACAACTTGGAGTGGGGGAGGATGTAAGGTTTGGAGCGTCGATATGAAGAAGATGCACTTCCACCACATGCCAAGACAAACAAATAAGGAAAGATGGACACTCAGTGTGAATGAGGAGACAAAAGTATTCATATAGGCGAGAATTGTGGTTCCTTGGGTGTGCATAATTCCAAGGATTGAATCCACCCAAATATGGATTATGACATAAGTTAGGTGCTAGGATTAATGAAAGAAGTGGGAAAAATATTGGCACTCCACCAAATTATGAAATGAGTGCACCATTGAAACTATAGGTTAGTTGGAATGGAAGGGGAGCTGGTTGAATGTTTTGGTGTACAAGGTTCCTAGTCTAACAAAAAATTAGAGGCAAACGTATATTGGGTTATTTCAATTAAATTGGGCGCTCAACACTCCAAGGGGATATTAACTAGGTTGTCATGCAACATATGTTTTGTTAGCACTCATAAATTTCCTTGGAATGTATCAAAGAAAACCCTGAGATAATTATTTCAACAAACTTTAGATTGTATTCTGACCTATACAACCATAGAGGGCTCTCTCAGATGTCTAACAACTGGCAATAACTCAAAGGATTCATCAATAAATGCACAGAGGCCAGATTGTACAATAGGACATGCGTGTTTTTGTTTTAAAAGGTTTGGTAGGACAAACAAGGAAGAAACCATTGGGAAAGAGATTCAAAGTCTGAGCTAAATATATTGAGTTAATGACTGGTTATGTGTGTTACATGTGAATCCTCCTGCGGATAAGAGGATTCCCTCTTGGTCTCTAGACTCCTAAGGTCAAGACAGAAAAGTCCTTAACATGGACACTGACATCCTTTTAGATCTAATCAAGCTAATATACGAAGGAGAAGAGGAAATATATGTACCTTATTAGAGACGTTTGTCCTTGCAAAGTCCGGGATGAATTTCGATCCTGAGCTCCCTGATAGGTCCTATAGAACAAAAAAAGATACAATCGACTTCCTATTCTACTGAGATGATCTCAAATATATATTTATCTACTGAAGACAAACTCATGTGGAACAAACATAAGTTTGAAAGAAACAGGACAAGCATTGATATATTGATAAGAATAAGTAAAAGTACTTACAATCCTTTGATGAAGGCGCATCAGCTTCTTCCAGTTCTCCTTATCCAACCCCTTTTCTCAAGTAATCTACACTGATTGCTTTGATGACATATCACTTATCGGATCATAAGTTTGGTGTAATTCTTAATCTCCACATATCCTTTCACCATGAGGAGGCCTCCTTATATAACCTTGGAGAGGCCCAACCACTTGAGAGATCTTTGGGATAAGTTGAAGATTCCTCTCCTTCAGTTGAGGATCTTCCCTAAGATCATTTCTTGACCCAAGATTCAAACCCAACTACTTTCAAATATTGAGGGGATTGTCCCCTGATTTCCTCCAACAAACCAAAATTCGCCCAAAAAAGGGTAGCACTCCCCCAAAAGGGGTACAGAGAACTGGAACACTCGTCTATAAGGGAGTACAGAGCAGCAACACTCCCTGTCAGTAGGTAGGGGATCTCTCCCTCCCAAAATTGATGTTTTAGTGGATTTTCCAATGGAAAAAAGTTTGTAATCCTTGTCAACTGATTTATCTTCTTCAAAACTAGTCTTTGAGGTGTTTTAAGAGTCCTTTTGATGTCATTAGAGGCACGACATAGGCAAGATGGAAGTATGATGTTTGTGACACTTGCTACACTTGTTTTCAATATGCGACACTTGCAAACAAGATGTGACACTTACAACACTTGTAATGACGACACTTGCGACATTATTGAAGTGAGTAATTTTGATGTTTAACAGATTGCTCCCCAAAGTGCGAAGTTAGAAGATGATGATGATTGAAGTACTTTGTAGAATTTTTCGAGAAAGGGTATGGATGCAAAGAGGATGGAAAAATCTGCACACAACCATCAAACAAATACTATGACATGTTTCAAACCCAAGGCAGGCATACCTATGCTTGAGTGATAAAGAAATTTTAGGTATGGCCACCATAAAATACACTGCGAATCCATAATTATATTGATAAAAGGTATAGCCACTGAAGATACAATGTGGATCTATACTCCTATGACCTGAACTAATCGTAGCCACGAAGAATACACAGTGGATCTATGAGATGACAAGACATAGCCACGACCAATATAAAGTGGATCTATGTAACAGTATATGTGTCATAGTTCAAAAGAACTCCTTCGCAACCTGGGAAAAGTATACATAAGAGTGAAAAATTAACCCAGGGTCTTCTTACCGATCTCGAAGTAGTATGAATATAACCATGTGAATAGATGTCATGATGTCGAACATGGTAGAAACCACTTGATTACTGGTCAACGAGGTAAACTATTAACAAGCACGAGGGAGATCATCATTGATGTCAATGATTCCCAAGGTACTCTAGTACATTCCAGCGAATGTGAATAGATGAGTTGAAGTTGAACATTTGTGGAATCACTCGATAAGGGGTCAATGATGTAAACCCATTTTCGGACACAAGGAGGCCTGCCATTGAGTCATGCAGGTCCCAAGGTACTAATTGGTTTCTAGGTCTAGTTCCCAGATAATGTGTTGAAGTCGACAGGAATAGACTCGTCAAAGGAGGGCCTTGATGTATCCCCCATCAACGACACGAACCTGACACAGAGATGTAATTGGTAGATCAAATGAACATGGACTGACACGGGTATTGAAATAGGATATTTGTGATGGATGACTCTCAAGGAAGATACTTCCCTTGAACACTGAGGCACAACAACAGAAACGTGACATGGACCATAACTTGATGATGCAGTGGATGCTGTGAATTTCTTCAGGTGACCCAAAGGAGTAAAAGACACTCAGAGGATTGGCTCAATGCATAGGTTCAATGGATTAAAATGTGTGCAAAGACAAAGTGTTGTGTTCAAGGGCGACCGTAAGAGCTACTGGTAGTGTTCTCAAAAACTGCTTGGCTTGCTTCTTTCAATTTTTCCCCCATCCAGATAGACGAGTACCTCTTTTTAATTTAACGAGCTCGAGGAGGGTAACACATGCTCGATATAACTCACCTTCGGTAAGTTCCTCTTCCTTTGTTTAACGAACTAAAAGAAGTAAGGGTTCGTTCCCATATGATCCCTTCAATGTATGATTGTTTAACGAGTCCAGAGAAGGAAAACTCGGTTGTTTTTCATATTTAGAGAGTCTGAAAATGACTTAAAGACGATTCCAATGTTGTCCTTTTTCATAATATTAGTCTCGTGAGGCCGAAAAAGAGATAAATTATCACTCAAAATATGCCCTTTCAAACCTTTTAATGAGTGGGAAAGGAAGCAAGATCACACGACAATGTTTTCATGTTTAGAGAGTCTGAAAAGAGCTTAAAGACAACTCCAAGGGGTTCGTTTTTCGTATATCCATGCGAGTCTGAAAAAGTGATAAAAGTCTACTCGGTTACATTTTCATGTTTTTTCGAGTATGAGAAAGAACAAAGACTATGCTCGGTATGCCCCTAGCTTGAAAGCTAGTGGCTTAACTCCAGAACGATCATCAAAGGCTGGAGACATGCCCCTCAAACTTCAATTCATGCACCGACTTTGAGGTTGTCACCAATTTCTCTACTTAGATGGAGAAAAACGATAAGGGTGGATAAAATGAAGGTTCAAATACGAGACCGAACGAAAGACTCGACTCGACAAGAGAGGTGACCGTTTCATTTTTTAACGAGCTTGACATAGGAAAAGAACTATGCTCAGGGCTTCGGGTTCAATCCCCAGATTTTTGTTTCATTTTTTAACGAGCTTGCTACAGAGAGGAGAAAATGTGCTCGTGACCTCGGTTTCATTTTTTAACGAGCTTTCTACAGAGAAGTGAAACTATGCTCGTAGCTTCTGTTTCATTTTTTAACGAGATTTCCACAGAGAAGGAAACTATGCTCATGACCTCTTCTTGATCATGGCTTCCAAGAGGATAACACTCTGGAAGGATACCATGTCAAGGGACAAACATTAGTCATGGATTCCAAGAGATCTTCACTGGATGGAGAAGAATGCTATGGAAGGAAAACATGTTGAAGGCCTCGCCAGGGGTAAGGCGATCAGGCTCCAATATCCCTACCGAAGAGATCACCATGTCAACTACCAGATCCAAATCATCAGAAGTTGGAGTCATGGGAGACAATGGAAAATCAACATAAGGAGGGAAGATAGAGTGTATATCTTCCCCAATTTCTTCACGAGGAGGAAGAAAAGAGGATCAATGATGGTTATCATCCCGAGGTATCTCGTCAATGTTCAACATTTCCCTAGTAGATTCATCAGAGGGAAAAATTGGGGAAATGTAGTCAATCACAGACGACAAGGAATTTAACCGTGATGGCATCGAGTAACTGTCAGGTGCCAATAGATGTTGGTCATCTAAAGAGGTAAAATCGGATTGGATAGCAATATATGAGGTTTCGGCTGGACTAAGTTGCATGGTGTCACCTAGTGCATCGAATTCCAAAGGACTAGGTACAATCAAAGGGTCGGATGTTTCCAAAGATTGATAAGTTGTGGTCGAAATCATATCGACGGTGGAAATATGATGTGTAGTCGGTGGAAGTGGTGTAGGGAAGGTACCCATAAGGATATAATATTTCAACAATCCAACACCAATGCTTTCATATGTGATCTTGTGATCTCCCAAGAATGGAATATTGTTGGTAGCGGGAGTGCGAGCGTCGGGTGTACAGAAATCTAACTGATCAACAGCGACAATTTTTCCCTGATGAGGAAATTGTACACATCTAAACACCGACGAGGAAACGACAGTCATAGCATAAAACCAACTTCTTCCAAGTAATAAGTTGTAATTGAGGGGAGGATCGACCACCTCGACATCAACAGTGACGGTTTTTCCTCCCAACTGGATGGGCAGGGACTGTAAAATCCCATGGGTATGAAAACATCGCCCGTCGAATGCACGTAACATCATTGGGGATTTGTTAAGTGCGGGTGATTTTAAACTTTTCCAACATGCTAAAGACATGACAGAAGTAGAGGCTCCCTCATCCAAGATGGTTCGGTGAATTTGTTGATTGTGAACAACAACATCAATTTGGAAAGCAGGTTGGTGGGGGAGTCTAGATGTATAATCGTCCAAGTTAAACATAATATTGTTGGAGCACTCAGGATCAACAGCACCAATAGAAGCCAAGAGCATTCTATGTTGGCCGGTGTAGTGTTGTGGAATTTCTAACGCAAACATAGCACACGGTGCTTGAGCCAAATCTTCAACAATGTTGTAGTTCTAGGCAGCACGTGAACTAGGATTAAAGGTAGATTTATGGATAGTGCTCTTAGGAGGGCGTAATATAGAGTTGAATGAAGGTTTCTCAATCTAAAGTGGTCTAGATGGAGGACTAATGAAGGACGGTGATGGATCTGGTAAAGTATCTGTACCGTTAGTGACTTTTCCTTTGTCAAGTTTAACTGGTGTTTCGTATGTCTTAGAGCGAGTGGTCAAATTAGTCCCATTAAACATATAAATATGGGCACTTGTCAAGGCTTCATCATAAGGATGGCTATAACTGCCCCCAGAAGAGGGGGTTTGAGCAACCATGGATTGTTGTTGTGGAAAAGGCTGAGTAAGCACAGGAGGTTGTGAATTTCCCTGGAAACATTTGGCCACTTCATCACGATGTGGAAAGTCTTAAGTGTAGTGATCGTCACCACAAATGATACACGAGAATTTTAGTTTTCGTTGTGGTTGCTTTTCAGTAGCAGGTGTTTGAGTTTCATTTTTTGGTTGTTCATTGTTATTAGTATTTTTTTATTTATTTTTTGCCTTCTTCTTACCTCTGAATTGTTGTGAAGGGGTAGATTGAAATGCATTCACCTCATAGATCTGAGTGTGGGGGGAGGTAGAGGAGAGTGTGGTCGACTGGGAAGTAGATTGAGTTTTGACGAAACCGATAACACCGTCTGTATGAGATGAGAATGATGGCTTGGATGGATTGGCATTAGCTTGAGCAGCATTCAGAAGAAACTCATACAAAGTACCAAATTGTGAATCAACCAAATCTAAGTACTGAGCCCGAGAAATGGTTTCTTCCTCGGTGAGTATGCCACCCATAGCGACATCACGAGCGGTCGGGGGTAAAAGTAATTTAGTAAACCACTCCACCAATAATTGGTCAGGAATTATTGCTTTGATCATCCTTCGCCGTCATCTCCACTCATGAATACGGTCAGAGATATGCACGGAGTCAATTTGATGAAGGGAGGTCAAGAGTTCATTACTCTTCTCATAGAGAATAGGTAGTTGAAAGTGCGTGAGGAAATACATGGAAAGGGAGTTGAAATCATGAAAAGAAGCACGTGGTATTTCATTATACCACTTTTCTGCAGTGACTGTAAGTGTTCACTGAAAACGTTGCAAATGTATAGAATCATCCATTAGGGAGTTTGATGAACACCACAAATGGAAAGTCATCACATGGTTATTTGGATATTCTCCAGGTTTTTTGTCAAATTTTGAAATATAAGAAGGAAGTTTAGCTCGAATAACTGGCCAAATTGATGAATGAAAAATAGGATCATTGGTTAACCGAGACAAGTCCGGGAGATCCAGAGTCACAAGGAAAGGTACATGTCAGTTAACTTGCAAATGATATTGGTGTGGCATAGGAACACCAATAGGACCATAAACTGGGCTAGGTGGATAATTGTAACTAGTAGGTCCTCCTACATACGATTGTTACTGACCAGGATAAGTAGGGTTCGATGATGGCTGAGAAACATTTACATAACATGGTGGGTTCTAAGCATTATAAGTTGGGTGATTTTCTTGCCCATAAGGAGGATAAACATTTTTACCTGAGGAGGGTAAGAGGTAGATCCCAGAGGTGGATACACATTAGGCCCATGGGGAGGATAAACATTAGACCCTTGGGAAGGATAAGGTTGTTGTCCTTGAGGACTCCAAGTGGTGTTTGGGATGCCCGGATAAGATTTTCCATAAGATGGTCCAAAAGGAACAAGATTTGATACTCCTCCTTGTGGGTTATGATATGAGTGCCCCCAACGTGGGGTTGGGTAAATGTGCCTCATGAAGGTACTCCCTAGGATTGTGAAGGTTTTCCAACAAACGAAGGTTTTCCGGCAAACGAAGGTTTCCCCCTGCCAGCGGTGGGTTAACAACCGAGGTATGGATGGAAAAGGGAGGTTTCCCTGCAGGAGGAACATGAAAAGGGGGTTGTCCCCCGGGAGGGATAGGCCCACCATAGAATGGTGGTATTCCAGGAGGGATAGTTCCACTAGATGGTGGTTTCCTTCCATTCGGTTGTATTTGGCTAGCAAGGGTCTACATTCTCTGGTGCAAAGATGTCCCAGGAAGATCGTGCGGAACATGTGGAGCTGTAGAGTGAAAGTTTTTAAAAGTGGGGGTAGGGATCAAAGTGCCATGGGAATGAGTAGAGGTGATGATTCCATCATTAGGATGGACTTGTGTTGACGTAACAATAGGGTTAATGACTTGATCGATGGGGTGATTCATAGTTTGACCGGATTGTCCCATTTCAACAGGAGGGTCATGAGGCGGAAAGGGTTGTCGAATGGATTCAAAATTATCATAGACATCGCATCATGATGAAGTCCTCCATACATAACGAGTAGGTGTGGGATTGATATCTATTGCAGTGGTAGGAGGAATAGGAGTCCTATACTCATCACCAAAGATTGGTTATGTGGATCCCATATATGTTTGGGTAAAATCTCTCTCAAGTAATTGTGGGACCTCTTCATCTATGACGTTCCCAAAGGAGTCTAAATGAAGTAAAAGTGGTTCGAGAGGGGTTTCCTACACAGATGTAGTGTGAGGAGTGGGATTCTCAATTGTAACCAAAGGGCCTTCTGTATTGTCTAATGGAGGAGTAACAACACTCCCGTCATCAGATTGATTTTCTACCTCGCCACAGTAGTTGTCTTCTGGAGGGTTAGGAGGTAAGGGTTGGTAGCCTTCCGGAGGCAGCCCTTGCATCCTACATGATCGACAAAGACATTTATCATCAATGGAGTCACTAATTTTTGTTACAAGTGAATCCGCCCGCGGACAAGCGGATTCCCTCTTGGTCTCTAGACTCCTAAGGCCAAGACAGAAAAGTGCTTAACATGGACACTAACATCCTTTTAGATCTAATCAAGCTAATATATGAAGGAGAAGAAGAAAGATATGTACCTTATTAATGATGTTTGTCCTTGCCAAGTTCGGGCTGAGGTTCGGTCCTGATCTCCCTGATAGGTCCTGTAGAACAAACAAAGATACAATGGACTTCATATTCTAATGACATTGGCTCAAATATATATCTATCTACTGAATACAAACTCATGTGGAACAAACATAAGTTTGAAAGAAACATGCCAAGCATTGATATATTGATAAGAACAAGTAAAAGTACTTACAATACTTTGATGAAGGTGCAACAACTTCTTTCAGTTCTCCTTTTCCAACCCCTTTGCTCAAGTAATCTACATTGATTTCTTTGATGACATATCACTTATGGGATCATAAGTTTGGTGTAATTCTTAATTTCCACTTATCCTTTCATCATGAGGAGGCCTCCTTATATAACCTTGGAGAGGTCCAATCACTTGAGAGATCTTTGGGATAAGTTGAGGATTCCTCTCCTTCAGTTGAGGATATTCCCTAAGATCATGCCATGACCCAAGATTCGAACCCAACTACCTTCAGATATTGAGGGGATTGTCCCCTGATTTCCTCCAACAAACCAAAATTCGCCCAAAAAAGGGTAGCACTCCCCCAAAAGGGGTACAGAGCACTGGAACGTTCCTCTTTAAGGGAGTATAGAGTGCCAGTGCTCCCTATCAGTAGGTAGGGGAGCGCTCCCTCCCAAAATTTATGTTTAGTGGCTTTTCTAATGGTAAAAATTTTGTACTCCTTGTCAACTTATTTATCTTCTTCCAAACTAGTCTTTGAGGTGTTTTAAGTGTCCTTGTGATGTCGTTAGAGTCACGGCATAGGAAAGATGGAAGTATGATGGTTGGGACACTTGTGACAGTTGTGGTCAATATGTGACACTTGTGTAAAAGATGCGACACTTACAACACTTGTAATGATGACACTTGCGACACTATTGAAGTGAGTAATTTTGATGTGTAATAGTGTGCTTTCTGAAAACAGAGGCAAGGTAAGTGATTTTTTTCAGCAAATAATAAGTATTCATATGGCAATAGAAAATAGAAGGGGACAACTCATCACATTGAGAGCATATAGAAAAGGATGAGTTCTCAATGTAACTTTAGAAGAAGAAATATAAAGGGAATATAGATCGCCATGTAAAGATCACTGAATATAGATGAATTCTGAACATGAAATCCAAACATAAACAAGTATTCACTGCATGAATGAAGCATAAAATAAGATGAATTCCAAACATGTACTCTCAGTAAAATAATGGAAGAGAACAAACAATAATTAGGGAAAGAATTAACAGGAAAAACACATTGAGAACAACACCGTAATGAATCTCTTCTTCATGGAAGGCATCTACTTCTACATTAACTCATAAGAAATGTTCAGGAAAATATTACACAGTCCAATAGCTTCTCTGAATGAAATTCCATCCCCCTTTACATCAAAATGACCCCCTTATATATAAATTTGATGCCACATTTGGTTGTTATGGTCGAACTACCACCTCCTAGAATGATGGATCCAGTTTCTTTGAAAGAGAACAATAACTTCAACGGATTTACTAAAAATAGAAAACCCGACTTTGCCAAATCATAATCGTAACTGAAATATTATTTACAATCATTGATCATGATCAAAATTTGACCATATGGTTGTGATAAGTCATGAGGTTCACTGTTGCACTCTATCACCCCTACACATCAAGTTTTATGCGCAACAATAACCTACAACAAAAACGCAGCGGATTGTGCAACAAACAAGGAAAATAGGTGTTGAAGATGACATCATATATCACGAATAAAAAATGATTTTTCAAAACGGAGAGATTTTTTTGTATTTAATCTCGTTGTAAAGAAAAACCTCTCTCGGTTTCATGAAATTCTTCTCCAGCTGGTCGGAATACGTGTCGCAAAAACGTGTCTCAAACAAGAAATCATGAAAGCTGAAAACTAGGGTTGAAAGATTCGTTCGAATCTCCCAATCAGTGACACATTTTGAGAATATGAGAGAGGTTTTTATTATTAGGTTTGTCTGACACAAAAACCACTCGAGGATTTTCAAAATTCCTCTCCAGTTGGTAAGAAACAGATCTTGAAGTTTACCACTAAACCAGTCATTTACGCAACATGCCCTGTAACTTGTGTGTAGGAAAATACTCTATGCGATAACATCCTCTACGCACTGAAATCTTCTATGCGACGAAATATTTTGCGTGACGACATCCTCTGCATGAAAAATTATTATGCGCAACAACATCCTATGCACGACAACATCTTCTCGGCGATGACATCTTCTGCGCGATGGCATATTCTGCACGACAACATCCTCTGTGCGACAACATCCTCTGTGTGACGACATCCTCTATGCGACAACATATTCCGTGTGAAAAAATACTCTATGTGAAGACATCCTCTATGCAACACCATTCTCTGCATAGCGTACAACAAATGAAAGCAGCAAAATCCTTTGCGCAGTGAACTTGCACAATGAGTATTCTTTTGAAGTTTTCAATGATACCAATGACATGGGGTGTCACGATTGTTCCTTTTCTAACCTTATGAAAGGTGATGATGAACCATAATACCTTTTTACATGTTATTCACCCTAACCTATGACTCATCTAAGAATTCCTTGATTTCACCAAGATCATGTCATGACTTTGAAAACTATGGACAAACCTCTAACTCTACCTATGAAAATCATGGTGCTAACAATTGGCTCCAATGGGGATGATATCCTCTCTGTGAGGTAGAAAATAACAATATACCATGTGCCTATCCATTGGGATGTTCCAGAACCATTGAAAACTCTGCTCTGACCTGTCACCTGTATCCGCTGAAAACCCAAAATTGTGTATGCTCCAAACTAAAATCTGTAAACTAAGTTGAAAATGAAAACTACAGATTTTTGAAAGAAATTCTCATAGAACCAAGCTTATTCATACTCCTACCTACCCTACTTTACTAAGAAAAAAGGATAAATCATGTAATCTCATATTTCCAATGAAGCCATTCAAAAAAATGTTTTCTTGACTGCAACTGTCTTTCAACTCTTCCAGTCATAAAGTCAAAACCGAAATATGACAAGTCATTCCACCATCTGAAACTGTCCTCATGTTCAAATATTACATAGCTCATTTTGATTGAAGATTTCAGCAGAGCTATAAAAGGATCCTTGAGAGCATACACAACTATCACTTGTTTATGACCAACAATGATATTATCTTTAAATGGTTCTTTCTGACTGTTCATATTGTCTATGTCATAAAAAAGTTTTTGAACAATGTCTTTATTTTGATATGAGGATTGTTTACTGATTGAAGATTCATTTTCTATTGGTAGGATGAAACTTGGACTACTAACCTCGGGCCTGAGATCATAATGCTCATAACAGTGAGCCATGGCAGCCTCATACCCTCTTTTATACTATTCTGAATGAGTTAATAGTGCTTTGTATGTCTTTAATTCAAAGTGTTCTTGTTCTTGGTCAGAAAATTATTCAAAAAGAGATGAATCTTGGCATATCCATTGTTCTTCTTGTTCTATCTCAAGTTTCATAATAATCTTCTATAAAAATTCTAATTTATCTTCTTGACTAAATATATGATAAGAATCCAAATAAGATAATAATGAAGAATGAATATATCCACACCAATACTTCTTAGGAGACATATCAATCCAATTTCTGAAATTTTGAAGAAAAACAAGGTCTGCCACCAACCTTGTTGTTTTGTTTGAGGAAGTACCCGAATCGAAAGTCAAGCTTTCCATTATGAAGCCAAGAAACTATTCATACCTCAATCTCTTTGAACAATGAAGTCGCCATGAAAACTTTAGCTATGGATTCTTATGTTAATGGAATCACCTTCAAACTGATTTTATGATGTGTGGAGTCGCCAGAGTAGAAATACAACAAATATGTGCCTAATTTTATGATTCTCTCAGAACATAGAACTAAAACAATTCCATTCTTCCCAAGGAAAATAATAGCAATCATCCCCAACAATGATGCCAAAATGTTATCACTCGGAAATTTCTTTGGGCTGTATCAAATAAAATCCCGAGGTAACTATTTCAACCAACTTTAGATTATATTATGACCTATAGAACGAGAGATGGCTCTCTCAGATGTCTAATGACTCATAATAACTTGAAGGATTCATCAATAAATGAACAGACTCCATATTCTGGAATAGGACAGGTTTTTTTTGTTTTAAAAGGGCTGGTAGAACAAACAAGGAAGAAACCATTGGGAAATGGAGTCAAAGTCTGAGCTTAAATATATTGAGTTAATGACTGGTTGTGTGCTTTCTAAAAACAGAGGCAAGGTAAGTGATGTTTTTCATCAAATAATAACTATTGAGATGGTAGTATAAAATAGAAGGGGACAACCCATCACATTGAGAGAATCTAGCAAAGGATAAGTTCTCAATATAAATTTGGAAGAATAAACATAAAGGGAATATATATCGCCATGTAAAGAGCACCGAATATAGATGCATTCTGAACATGAAATCCAAAAATAAACAAGTATTCAATGCATGAATGGAGAATCAGATAAGATGAATTCCAAACATATACTCTCAGTCAAATAATGGAAGAGAACAAAAAATAATTAGGGAAATAATTAATGGGAAAAAAACACTGAGACCAACATTGTCATGAATCTATGCTTCATGGTAGCTCTGTACTTCTACATTAACTCATAAGAAATGTTCAGGAAAATATTACACAGTCCAATAGCTTCTCTGACTGAAAGTCCAATCCCATTTACATAAAAATGACCCCCTTATATAGAAAACTAATGCCACATTTTGTTGTTAGGGTCGAACTACCACCTCCTAGAATCATGGATCCAATTTCTTTGAAAGAGAACAATAACTTCAACGAATTTACTAAAAATAGAAAACCTAACTTTGTCAAATCATAATCGTAACCGAAATATTCTTAACAATCATTGATCATGATCAAAATTCAACCATATGGTTTTGATAATTCATCATGTGCACTTCTAGACATTCTATCACCCCTGCACATGAAGTATGCTACACAACTGTAACCTACAACAAAAATGCAGAGGATTACACAACAAACTGAGAAAATAGGCGTTGAAAATGACATAATATATCATGAATAAAAAACTACTTTTGAAAATGGATCGAGTATTTTGTAGGTAATCTCGTTATAAATAAACACCTCTCACTGTTTCATGAAATTCATCTCCATCTGGCCGGAATACTTGTCGCAAAAACATGTCTCAAACAAGAAATCATGAAAGATGAAAAATATGGCTCAAATATTCGTTCGATTATCCCAATTAGTGACACCTCTTGCAAATATGAGAGAGGTTTTTATTATTTGGTTTGTCCTCGACAAAAAACTCTCGGGGATTTTCACAATTCCTCACCAGTTGGTCAGAAACTAATCTTGTAGTTTACCAGTAAACCAATTATTTACGCAACACACTATGTATCTTGTGCACAGGAAAATCCTCTGCGCAACAACATCCTCTACGCGACGACATCTTCTACGTGATGAAATATTCTATGTATATACATCCTCTTCATGACGACGTCCTATGCACAACAACATCTTCTTCCCGACAACATCTTTTGTGCGACAACATCTTTTGCACGGTGGCATATTCTGCACGACAACATCCTCTGTGCGACAACATCCTCTGTGCGACAACATCCTATGCACGAAGACATCCTCTGCGCAACAGCATATTCTGTGTGAAAACATCCTCTATGTGAAAACATCCTCTACGTGACAGCATCCTCTGTGTAGAACGCAAGAAATGAAAGTAGCAAAAGCCTTTGCGCAACGAACTTGCACAACAAGTATTCTTTTGAAGTTTGCAACGATACCGATGAAATGGGTTGTCATGATTGTTCCTTTTCTAACCTTATGAAAAGTGATGATGAACCATAATACCTTTTGATATTCTATTCACCCTAACCTATGACTCATCTAGGAATTCCTTGATTTTCCAAAGATCATGTCACGACTTTGAAAAATTTGGACAAACCTCTAACTTTAGCTATGAAAATCATTGCGCTAACATGTTTAACCATCAATTGGAGATTTGTTGGCTTACTATCGATTGTGGGCATGACTTGGAAACCCAAACAAAATGAAAAATCCATCTATGGGAGAGGAGGTATCACTTAGGTGATTCAGCTAACTCACCTAAAGGACATGCACACCTAAGATGAACGTCAGTCAAGTTTTATGCGAAAAAACTACCAAACATTACATCATCTCCAAGGAAATAGATGCACCAACTGATGAGTTGGGAGCCCATATATGCATCAAGGAGAATACCAAAGGGAGACAATCAATTCATGAAGTAAAATTCGTTTTGAATCAAGGAAGCGGAATAGACGACCTAAGGTGAGGGATAAAGGTGTCAGAAAGATAAATCATGCGAGGGAAGTGACTCACGTAGGTTTTTAACTATAGTAATGAAGGAAGGGAATAGGGTTACATTATGGAAGATGGTCTTATTGTTTTCACATAGGTTATTATTGATGTAAACTAAGATAAATTTCCTTTTTATATTTCTTTGTGTGGCACGAGTTATAGGCTCGACACATTGTTATTCTTGTAATAAAAACTTGGGTTTTAGGCCGGTTTGGCTCCCCATTTATTTTTTTGTTTCTTTATTGTGGTTGCATGTTCTTGGTGTCATTTTGGATAAGTATAATAACTCTCTAATTGGTTAATTAAAGAACACAAGTAATCAAACAAGTGGCCCAAGACATATTATGGGTGCATATTGAGTAAGGCATAGTCTGGATGGATTAGGTTTTGGTTTAGTTAGGATATCAAAACAAAACTTCGTGGTGCCACTTGACCCTTGAGTGTCGAGTGAGACCATGTGAAGATTGTAGGACCATGAGATATGGGATGCAACAAGATTTGTCTTTGGTTGTTTCTTTGACAATTTTGGAGGTGGAAGTCAAGAATTTATTTTGATTTCCATTCCTAAATTACACACCCTTTTGGTGACATGATCAAAATGAATACAAATGGTATAATTCTCTAATATAATTACACACCATTTGATGAAATTATCAAAACAATTACAAATGGTAGAATTGTCTAATATTGTATCATTATCCAGTACATATTTCTCTAACAAGGTGTTGATGTGTCCAAATGGTCTATGAGTCAGATGAGGGGGAACGCTTGATGGCAGGCTCCAACCAGACTAGCTCTCATTTGGTGTAGCATTTTATGTGAGTATATGGGCCTCACTACTGATTAGAATTAGAATAAGAAAAAAGGGGAAAGACAATGAAATTCCCCGCAAAGAGTCCTAAATAATTCTAAGAATAATTTAACTGTAGGAAAATAATCTAATTTAACTAATTATAATCTATCCTGGGAGGAAAACTAGAAGATGAGAACAACTTAAAATGATACTTTGACAACATAAATAGTTCTTGACTGTCAACAACATGTTATGAAAATAATACAACAAAAATAATCCTAAATGGTTGTAAAGGAAATATGTAACATCATCCCTGCACTCAAAATAAATCACAACAACATAAGAATCCTAAATACTAAGCACATAAATAGTTCACATAGTTAATACCCAGATAAATTAAACCACAAATACAAGTGTAGAATAGTCCCATGGGAATTTGAAAATAGTTATGACTTTAAAATCCCTCTTCTTTATTACTCAGAAGTAAAAGTACCATCTTTTGTTACAAAGAGAAAAAGTCCTATACTATCTTATCTTTTCTATTTTTATAAGACAAGAGAGACTCTTGAGTTCTCCTTGTTGTTTGTTTCATTTTTTCCAAAATTTCCTTTTTTTACATTTCAAAAAAAACATATAAGGGAGTTACAAATGGAATATGAATAGAATCATGAGTGATTATTTTCACACTCAGGGAGTTTGCAAATGATATTCATTTTAAAACAATAATTGACTTTGTCCATTGACGTTATAATTTGTTTCTGCAAACTTTATGGGTGTTTTTGGATTTGGCCTACTAAATAATATCATTTTTTTCTCCTCCTCCTCTAGATTATCTTTCCTTTGAGATATTTTTGGCTCAATTTTGTTTCTTGCAACTCAATACATGACGATTTGAAGTCAACATACCCTATTTTTCATCTAAATTTGGGTTCCACCTGTGTTCTCCATTTTTGGGCCATTTATGCTCTCAATATTCTAGAACTTTATATCCCAAACTATTCTTCTCTCCTCTATCTTTCCATTGATCTCTCCTATGACCTATTTCATTTCTCATAGCTCCAGATATGGCTTCCTGAATTTTGTATGGCCAATTTTCCCCCAAAATTCGTGGGTGTCTTTTTTATTCATTTTCTATCATCTTCTGTCACCTTCTTGGTCTGAATAGTTATACCACTATGTTCCTATGTCCGATACCTTTCCAACGAGGTATCATGAACCTCATTCCGACATTTGTAGAAAAAATTATGACCATTTGAAAATTGTTACTCAACAACCATTGATCAAGCCCATGGGTGAATTTGGACTATTGATCTTCATTTTGAAAATGACATCCCACATGCATGAGAGAGTTAAATACTTAGTCTTTTAAAAGTTTCAGCCCTTAAGGATAGTGTGAATATAAATTAGGATGGGCATGGGACTTGCGGCTTGTAGTATGTTTTTTTTCTGATTTTTCCTCTTTTAAAATCAAGAAACTAATGAAAAATGAAAATCTAATACAATGAAAAATAAAAAATAAAAAATATATATATAATACAAAAAACTCTCTCTCTCTCTCTATATATATATATATATTCGGGATTTTTATAATGGATATGAGGTAAGTCTTGTGAATTCTCCAAAATTTTCCAATGAACATCATTCCACTTATACTCATTCACATAAGAAATAATATTATAATATGTACATTTTCCCATATATTAATTAAAATTTTAATGATAAGTCCCCCTAGAAAATATGGATTTCCTATTTTTTAAGGGAATCCCTATAAAATAGGAAATCCCTGTATTATAGGGAGTCCTAGAAAATAGGGCCCGGGCAGCGGTATGTAGACATTAAGAAATTTAAGTTTAAAAAAAAGGAAAAAAAATAATAAATAAAAGGGAGAAACAGAAATGAGTAATATGAAGATTTAAAATGAAAAATAAATATATGTACAAAAGTACATTACATCCTAGGTGTTAGTTAAAAAGTTTGTTTATTTAGTGTGAGTGATTTTATCTGTGTCAAAAGAAATAAAAATAGTTTACAAAAAATAAAATAATGAAATTAATTAAAATAAAATAATATACATGAAACCAATAAAATATTAATAATTTTTTTTTACAAAATAACAAACTAAAAACTAAAACTTAAAGAAAATAAAATAAATATCAAAAATCAAAATCAAATATTTATAGAAATATATACAAAATAAAGAAAAATAATACAGTTAAATGATACAATATAAATACAAAAAGGGGAAAATTTAGATATATTTAGGAAAGTAGAGGTCCCACGGCCTCTAGATTCCACTATTTAGGGTTACTAGGATGCCAACATGGCAGTTAGCATGTCCTTAGGGGTAACATGTGTAAGCTTGTGGTTGCATGTGACAAGAGAGGGCCCCGCTTGAGCAAGGAGTAAGGACAGAAGGAGCACTGACGACAGGAAATCATCAATGATGATGAAGCACTTAACTACAAGGGATGTGGATGACGAGGGATCGCCGATGACGAGGGACGACAAAAGAATCACCGACGATAGGGGAGGACGTGTGTCAACATCGTTTTGGATAAATATTGATGTCCTGTGATGACATGTATATCCTTGTTAATCCATGTTTCAAAATGACGATGGGTGCATGTGTCATGTGGGTGATAGATTGTGTCAATGCCACATGTCTGAGGATTCCAAGATGGCAACTGAGTGAGGCTAGGGATGGTTAAATTTTGGCTAACTCAAGTCATTGATGAGATAGGGACCGTTGATCTCTAGTTGTTGAGAGACATTGGATCTATCAAATGAAAGTGTCATCGTCAGAGATGGATTTGAGAGCGCCCAAGTGCTAGGGAGAAGGAGCCCCCAACATCTTTGTTAGGGAATGTGATCGAAAGACCGAGAGGACATGAACTAGGTAGATCCTTATGATGATAATGACAAGTGATGGGTGCCACATCAACAACATGTTTGTACTACATAGGATGGAACAAGTGAGAGGGAACCAAATGGATGCCATGTGTTAGTGAGGTGAAAAGGTGAGTGAAGACTTAGGAAACTTTGGGATGCCATAAATTTTAATCTGGAACATGGATTTAAGTATGGTTATAGTTTTTTGAAATCTCTCGACGCTAAGAATCCAACTATGATATTTGGTTGGAGGAAATAATAGAGGAAAAGAAAGATAAAAACCCAATAAGCCTTGGGCCTAGGTTTTGGGAGAAAGGGAAGACCAAAAGAAGAGCTCAATAGAGGTCAATCCGAAAGGGCTCAGGAACAATTCTGTAATGGAGATGGATCTAATATTTGTTGAATCAAGTTGTCATTGATGCCAAAAGATGATCAATTGATTGATATCAAAGGATTGATGTCAAAGTATTGATTGATGTCAAGGAATTGATTGATGCCAAAGGATGATTGATTGATGTCAAAGGTCAAATGATTGATGTTGATTGATGTCAAATGAACAATGTCTTGTTATAGTATATTGATGAAGTATGTATTGTCCTTGATGAGAATGGATTGATGTCAAGTGGAATCATAGTTATCTGATGTCATGCATGGATGCAAGATGGATCAATGAGTTGTCATTGATATATGATGCATAAATGAAGATGGATCAATGATGTCTTACAAATGGATGAACTCCAAAGTGGTCCCCTTATGGTGAAAGCCCTCATGGGAAGACACTTTGCAGTTGAGTTATCCTAGCAATTTTGTTAGAGGACCCATGCTTAATTGTGGAATAATGAGATGAAGATTAGTGAATTTGTCAGTGAAACCATCTTATATGGATAGTGTTGGTCATGCCATTTCTAGTGGTATGTGGAATGTCACATAACTCCTCATTGTTTGAGAGTTATGGCCTTATAAATTTGAAGGACCCTCACATGTTGGCTTGAAGCCCCAAAAGGTCAATGAAGTCAAAGTTCTTGCAAAGAAGGAGGATTATTTAAATAATAAAGTGAAGTGACAAAGTCAACAAAGATTATTCAAATAAAGTAAATGGAGAACTTTCTATTTGTGGAAAGTAGTTATGAGAAGGTTAACCCTAAAATGAGGAAGGAAGGTTAAGTGGTCATGTGGTTATTGAATACATGGACAAGTGGCAAATTGGGAAAAGTTGGACATAAGTGATTATGTGGACAAAGTTGTTATATGGGCAAAGTGACCTAAAAGATACTTCTAAGGAAGATAATTGGAGAGTATAAATAAGAGGCAAGGGTCTCTTGTGAAAAATATATCTTGAGCATGATTGGAAATCTATTCTGAGAGAGAGGGAGTCTAGAGGATCTCATGGATGCATCAAAGTTTTCGTATGTATGAGATATTGACGAAAAAAGTTTCGGAAGTTCAGAAACCCTAGTTTCTGAAGGAGTACATGAGCAGAAGTGGGACAGAGAACGTACATACATGGATTGCAGTAAGACATAGCATGTACATACACTGGCTAAAGGAGGACAGAGCACGTACAGTGAAGAAGTCATGAATACTTGGATGTGAGTTGATGATCAGTTTCTTGAAGGCTGAAGCAGGTTCTAGATCTGCATTCTATGGGCTCAAATCTACCATAGAAAATCTGCATGGTTACATGGTTGTCTTGATGTATACTCTTTCTTATTGTTTCGTGAATGCTTAAGGCATTCTTGGTATGGTTGTTGTGATATTGTTGTGTTGGTTGATTGATAGAGTGAGCAACACTCTTATGATTCAGTACTAATATGATTTCCATAGTATATTGTTCGCTTATACATGATTGAGTAGCATTCATATTGTATGATTGAGGAGTATGAGTAAGTTGTTGGAGAGCTTGGATGTGTTGTGATTGGTCATGGTTCATGTTGGACAGTGATAGACAGAAGTGATTGTGACTAAAGGCTGTAGAGGATCTAATTTTTTCTTGAAGAGAAAATCCTAAGTAACTTAGAATTGATACACAGGCTGTAGTACAGACATGTCACATACATACGCGAGTTGAACCACTGGCAGGGTGTGTACATACACATGTTTCACTACTGATAGGTTGCGTACCTGTTGACAGATTGATGTCTATTGAGGATTGATGCCTATTCTCAGTTGATGCTGAGTTGTTTAAGTTGAGTCTTGCATTATAGAGTTGGTTCTCTTGTAGAGTTGTACTTTATTTAGTTGTTGTTGATAACCCAAGGATTGTAGTCCATAATAAAAAGAAAATTGTACATACATCTTGTGTTCTTTGTGTTCCTTGTGGTGATGACTTATTGATGATATAAGTTGTTGATGCAAGTTCACATTTAACTGATTATAAATGAAAACAATAAGTAATGAGTAAATGGTGATTGCTAACTAAGGAGTTTTGTGAAGGGGATGTTTTGAAAAAGAGTGCTACATTGTTCACCCCCCCCCTCTCATTGTAGTCGGTGTGTCCAAGAATCGGAATCAGAGAGGGCCTTCACTATAAGCCTTACAAAGCTTAGGGGAGATCCATGGACACACAAATGGATGATGAAATTCCAATCCTTGTTGAGGAAAATTATTCTACATGGAGAATAGAAATGAAAGTGCACTTGAAGGAAATAGGAGCGAGTATTTGGAAGGAAACTATTGGTGGATCAGTTCCTTTGAAGAAAAAGTCAAAGTTTGTAGCTCAAAGGAAAGAAAAGAAGAATGATGCATTGGATCTCAAGACCATTCTTAGTGGACTCTCAAGTTCTATCAAAGAGATAATGGGACAATGCACTATCGCCAAGGATATATGGCTAAAGCTAGAGGAGACATACCAAAGCAAGGAGGAATATCCTGAAGACAACTTCATCAAGAACAATGAAGGAAAAGAATCTCCAAAATACTCTATTTTCACTAATTCTAAATATGATGATGTTGGCAAAAAGGAAGACCTTGAAGACAATTCCATCAATATCAATGAAGGTAAATAACCCCGATTGCAATATTTCAAAATGTGATGATATTGAATACTTCTCTACAAGTGAAGAAGAAAACCTAGAGATAGTATGTGTAGAGTTAGATAATGGTTATTCCATGGAAAAGGTAGAAGAAGAACTATCAGAGCTTAAAAATAAAGTAGAATGGAGTCTATATGAATACAACTATGACCATTTCTACATAGAATATAGCTATCTGTCTGATAACACTAAAAAGTTTCTTAGAAAGAATCAAAGGCATATCTTGAAGTTAAAGGAAATGCTCAAGGAACAAGAAGAAAGTAAAAAGACTCTATTAGAAGAAAAATAAGAAGAGATCAAAAGACTAAAGAATGAAATAGAATAAAATAAGAAGGTAGATGATGAGATTAGAAAAATTCTTGAAGTTAATATTCATCTCAACACCCAAATTGAAGAATCCAAAATAATAGAGGAACTATTAAAGAATCAAGTAATTGAAAAGGAAGAGTCATGTCATAAGTTGGAAGTTGAAGTTGTTGATCTTAGAAATAAAGTATACAAGTCAAACAAATTCTTGAATAGCTCAACAATCTTGAATGAGATCTCGGATAGTCAAAGATCACCAAATGATAAATCAGGTCTTGGATACAAGAAAGAAGCTACACATGTTGAAGAAAGCACCTCAAAGAAGCATGAGGTAATTCCCTCACTCTCAAAGGATGGAAATAATGTTCCAAGTAAGCCATCTACACAAGGGAAGGAAAGGAAAAAGCAAGGAGGACATCAAGAAGCCATATTTACATCTCAAAGAAAATTCAAGACACCTTCAAGATGGACCCCAAAGCAAAGGTATGAAAATGTCCTTCATGGTCACTATTACTCATGTAATGAATATGGTCACAAAGATTTGGAGTGCAGATTGTATGCGAGAGATAATGAAAGATTTCATAACACCTTAAGATGTTGGATATGTAATAAAGTAGGACACATTGTTGCTCACTGTCACATCATGAGATTCTATAGTTGTAGTGTATTTGGTCACAAATCCCAGGATCACTGGAACACAAGAAGACAGTCCATGATGAGGACTTCATATAGCATGACTAGAAGATGGCACAAAGTTAGGAAGGGAAACATTTTTTAAAATATGGAAGCTCAGAGATCAAGTCCTGAGAAGAAGAGATACTAAAGAAGATTGAACAACCATAGCATAGCGACAGCCTTAAGGGAAGCTCAAGCTTGTCATCTTCAGAAGTATACGCAGGTTACAATGGTAACAGTCGCGTACATACGTGAGCTGACCTATGAATAGGTTGTGTACATACGCGAGATGTCTGTGTAGAAGACCGTGTATCTGTGGTAAAGCCTTGGGAAAAGGGCTATGCATAAAATTATAGCATGGTATGATGTTATAACTCTATGTTGTAGGGTCTGACATGGTTTGTTGTAGGGTATGACATTTTTTTTTGTAGGTTTTCATGATTACATATTGGCATACATGATTGATGTATGTATGGTGGTGACATATGGTTAAGTATTGAAAAATTATTTTGGATGCATGGTAGTAACCCTAGAGTGTGGATTGAGACATTTTTCTATTGAGGAACAATGTTGGTTGTGACAGTGAAGTTATTGTACGTTGGTTATGAGATATATCATGATGATGCTAGCTAGAGATGTCATTGATCTATTGAGGCACACTTCTAGTACATATTCAATGCTTAGTATTTTTTGTAGTGAATGAAGTTTCAAGCTGATCTGTTGGGGTACATGGCTAGTACATATCTGAGTTTCATTTTGTGATGTATTATTGGAAGCATATTTGTTGGATATCTTGGTGCATGCATTTGGCATATGGATAGGCTACATATTGGGACATGTAGCTGGTGAGTTGATGAGGTGGTCATGTTATACATCATTGGTGACTCGTAGCTTGATCTATAGTTGATGCATGATTGGTACACTTCTAGTACATTGGCAGAGGAATCTACTAGAAGTTTGATTGTCACATGTTTATGGTAGATTTGGAATTAATGTATGAGGACACATCTTGATTGTGGTTCTTGTTTTTGTGGTATTGGTGCATGGTTGATATACTTGCTTGGTACAATTGGTGATACATGATTAGTGCAATGTTGGTGCACTCATAGATTGTATATGCATCTGGATGATAGTACTTGGATAAAATTACACCATTGGTATTACTTGATTAGCATATACTTTGGTACATGATGCATTGGATGATATAGTTGGCAAGTTGGTAGAAGCATATGGTTGATACACTCCATTGATGATATCTTATGGCATACTCTATGGTATTGATGTAAATGGTTGATGTACATGGATGTTGTGCATGGTGGGCATAGAATTTGGTACATGATGTACTTGGTTGATGTTTGTTCATGATTCTCTATTTCATTGTTGGCATATTTTTTTCTTTATGATGTATGGTATGGAATGAGTTTGATGCATGGACAAGTCCAAGGATAGTCATAGAAAGAGCAGTTGATCTATGATTTGGTTGAGCAGTAACATTTGTAGAAGAAGCATATTCCAGTGGTAGCATATTGTAGAGAAGATACAGGGAGAAATTCCCATAGGGAGAGTCATTCTTCCTCCCATGATTCTAGGAGGAGATATTTATCATATGCATACTTGGTAAAATATCCCTATAATTGGAGAAAGAGCACAGAGGCATTGGTCACAAGGGGAGCATGAGCGAGATATATTCAACATTACATTAGAGTGAAATCCCTTATTCAAAAGGGGAGATATTATTCAAAGGAAGATCAAAGGTATTCATATAGGGGGAGCAGGCTTAAGGAGATTTCAGGCAGGGGGAGCAACCCCAAGGACATAACTACCCTTTTCCATTGATGTCAAAGGGGGAGAGATAGTCACATTGATGTGATTGAGATGACTATTAATGTAAGAAATGTCTTTTCTACATGTTACCATCAATGATTAGTGTTGACATCAATGTTTGTATTTCCATCAATGCCAAAGGGGGAGATTGTTGAATCACATTGTCATTGATTCCAAAGGATGATTTATTGATTGATCTCAAAGGATTTATGTCAAGGGATTGATTGATGTCAAAGGATTGATGTCAAGGAATTGATTGATGCCAAAGGATGATTGATTGATGTCAAAGGTCAAAGGTTTGATTTCAAATGATTGATGTTGATTGATATCAAATGAACCATGTCTTGTTATAGTATATTGATGAAGTATGTATTGTCCTTGATCTGAATGGATTCATGTCAAGTGGAATTATAGTCATATGATGTCATGCATGGATGCAAGATGGATCAATGAGTTGTCATTGATATTTGATGCATAGATGAATATGGATCAATGATGTCTTACAAATGGATGAACTCCAAAGTGGTCCCCTTATGGTGAAAGCCCTCACATGAAGATGCTTTGCGGTTGAGTTATCCTAGAAATTTGGTTAGAGAAACCATGCTTAATTGTGTAATAATGAGATGAATATCAATGAATTTTTCAGTGAAACCATCTTAGATGGATAGTGTTGGTCATGCCATTTTCGGCGGTATGTGAAATGTCACATAACTCCTCACCGTTTGAGAGTTATGGCCTTACGAAGTTGAAGGACCCTCACTTGTTGGCTTGAAGCCCCAAAAGGTCAATGAAGTAAAAGTTCTTGTAAAGAAGGAGGATTATTTAAATAATAAATTGAAGTGAAAAAGTCAAGGAAGATTATTTAAATAAAGTAAATGGAGAGCTTTCTATTTATGGAAAGTAGTTATGAGAAAGTTAACCCTAAAATGAGGAAAAAAGGTTAAGTGGTCAAGTGGTTATTGGATACATGGACAAGTGGTAAATTGGGCAAAGTTAAACATAAGTGATTATGTGGACAAAGTTGTTATGTGGGCAAAGTGACCTAGAAGATGCTTCTAAGGAAGCTACTTGGAGAGTATAAATAAGAGGCAAGGGTATCTTGTGAAAAATATCTATTGAGCATGATTGAAGATCTATTTTGAGAGTGAAAGATTCTGGAGGATCTCATGGACACATCAAAGTTTCTGTATGTCTGAGATCTTGAAGGAAAAAGTTTCGAAAGTTTAGAAACCCTAGCTTCTAAAGGAGTACGTGAGCAACAATGAGACAAAGAGAGTACATATGCGGGCGATAGTAAGATAGAGAACATACATACACGGGTTGAAGTAGGATATAGCACGTAAAGTGAAGAAGTCATGAAGAGTTGGATGTGAGCTGATGATCAGGTTCTTTAAGGTTGAAGCAGGTTCCAAATATGCATTCTATGGGCTCAGATCTGCCATAGAAACTCTAGTATGGTTACATGGTTGTCTTGATGGATACTCTTGCTTATTGTTTGGTGAATGCTTAAGGCATTATTGGTATGGCTATTGTGATATGGTTTTGTTGGTTTATTTATAGAGTGAGAAACACTCTTATGATTCAGTACTGATATGATTTCTATGGTATACTGGTTGCTTATACATAATTGAGTAACATTCATATTGTATGATTGAGGAGTATGAGTAAGTTGTTGGAGAACTTGGATGTGCTATGATTGGTTATGGTTTAGATTGGACAGTGAGAGACAAAAGTAAATGTGACTGAAGGATGCAGAGGATTTGAGTTTTTCTTGAAGAGAAAACCCTAAGTAATTCAAAAGTGATACGCAGGTTGTAGTACAGACAGGTCACGTACATACGTGAGTTGTACTACTAGTAGGGCACATGCATACGCATGCTACACTACTGAGCGGTCACGTACATGTTCACAGATTGGTATCTGTTGAGGATCGATTCCTCTTATCAATTGATGTTGTGTTGTGTAATTTGAGTCTTCCATTATAGAGTTGGTGCTCTTGTAGAGTTGTACTCTACTCAGTCATTGATGATAACCCAAGGATTGTAGTCCGTAATAAAAATAAAATTGTACATAGATCTTGTGTTCTTTGTGTTCCTTGTGGTGATGAATTATTGATGATATATGTTTCTGATGCAAGTTCACATTTAACTTATTATAAATGACAACAATAAGTAATGAGTAAATGGTGATTTCTAATTAAGGAGTTTTGTGAAGGGGATGTCTTGAAAAAGATACCTACATTGTTCACCACCCCCCCTGCCTCTTATTGTAGTCAGTGTGTCCAACAATATCCTTATAGGGTTAGGACCTCAAAGAAATAGGAAAAGGGGAATCTCGACAAGGATCAAAGTCAAGATTCTAGAAAAGGATGAACAAATTTCCCCACAGGCCTCTCAAGGCTGGAGCGACCATGTGAACGAATTTCCATTACACTCATGCTCCTACAAAACAAGAAGAATGATATCAATTGTGAAATCAAAACAAGACTATCCAATACAATAAATAATATATTCCCTTCCATTAAACCAATTTATTAGATAGTGGTATACTTATTCAACAATAATATGGTGATTGTAGATGAGTGTCCTAAGACTATGTAATCATAATTAAAAGCATAAGAGAAGAATCCATATGCGAGAGCATAAGTATGAAGTCATGAAGCATAAAATTTCAGCAAGAGGATGTAGAATTTGAATTAGTCAATCAAAAAATAATTATCCACAACCTCATCTAAGACATTTAATAAAACATCAGACCTTCCAACCATTTAGAATCATCAAACACTTCAGAATCAACAAATAGTCTGAAAACAAATGTCAACGAAACATCATAGGTCAATAAACATCATGAATACCTTTGAAATCATCGGATCTAAACGAATAATCAACACCCATAAAAAACAATCATCCAATAAGATAAAACTCCCAAATCTCTCAAAGTAGGAAAATACATAACATTAGGCTCAAGAAGTAGAGGATTAGGCAATAGGATTGAAATTTTAGTAGGGGTCCCCCTTTTCTTTCACTTGTAAAGCAAAACGTAAAAGTGGGTTGTTGCGAACACAATAGAAGGTTCACATTAATAACCAATCAACAATTGGACATTGTTGAGAAGTGCTCGATACAGGAACGAGCCTTAGGATTTTACTAATAAAAATGGGTGTTGTATATGCAACACATAAATGTCCCTATTTCTTGTGAGGGTGGTTTTCCTCCAAATTCTATCTTTTTCATTTTGGTTTTTTAAATTCTACTTTACAATGGGCCAAAACACCTTGGGGAAAAATTCCATGAGAAAAGTTACCACTATTAGGATGGAACTCCTGATTTAGGGACAATTATTTATAGATAAGAGTGCCTAGTGCTTAAAAAAATATATGATGATAATTAAAAGGGAGCATAATTAATCTATCACACCTTAAGTAAGGTAATATATTATTTGGATTTCTTAAAATTTTTATCTCTATGCTTAAAAATCCTTGAGAGTTCAGCATTCCAATATCGTCATAATTTTGATCACTTGGAAGGTTAATATTGTTTGTAATATGACAAATATTTTGAAATTGCAATCTAATTTGGGTATATGAAACCCACTCTAAGAGAAAGTGATTTTCAACTTCAACCCTCTTAGTATCCCAAAGATGGAATATCTTTCATCCCATGGTATTTTGGGAAGTGTCTAATGCTCGGTTTAACAATAAACCTAGCGACAATTTGTTGTTATTTTAGCAATGTTGGTTTTCTTATTTGCACTAGTGAAAACTTAGAGATACTTTTGATCTTCTAGATTAGGGTTGACCACCTCCTTGTAGTATCTTAATTTTATTTTATCCTATAATTATTTATCACACCAAATATTCTCCTTAAATTTAAATGTAATAATAGAATGACTTCTTCCTATATTCTCCAATGATTTTGCCAAAACTTGGCATCTTTATGACATCCCAGCTTAAGCCATTAATTGTTTTGGTTCGAGTTTGAAGTTGTTTTGTGGAGCCTATTGTTGTCCATTTTGTTTATCTTGCTCTTGTACATTAAGAACCTAATCATAGTTATTCTCTCAATAGAGGGAACACTAGTGTCTATAACACATATTGCTTATTGCTTAAATTATATATATGTAAATGTAAATTTTGAAATTCCATGATATTAAAATTACCTTGACGATGCATATGAAATAATTGTTTTGTTTACTATATGATAAATATTTTTAATACTATAATATATATATATATATATATATATATATATATTTAATAAGAAAAGACAAGTAAATATTTAAAATAAAAATATAAAAATGAGGTCTCTATCAAATAAATAGGATCTAACTCGAGTGCTAAGTGGGAGAGAATGAGCTTCCTCTTTCATAGAGTAGAAAATGTTTATTTTAAGGAAAATATTAGTTTTTAGATAAATATAGCGATATTTTTATGGATTAAGATTATTTTAAGTTTAAAAAAACAAATGATATGTAAATTGTTACACTAAGTCTGTGTCCCATAAACAAGGTATTCTCACATGTTAATTTGACATAATATACTAAATTTTGAAACTGCATATGATTAGTTTTTATGTTAATTCAGAGTAATTAATGTAATAAAAATATTTTTCTAAAGATAAATAATGGACTAAAATAATTCAATTACTTGGATTATTACATATATGGATCTTAATTTTGAGTTCTATCTACTTTTATTTGATCATCTGCATGCACTATAAGTTTTAGGAGAAACCACATCCCTAAGGATATCTCATTGTATCATCTTAGTGCAAGATTCATACAAAACTAGTCTCCTAGAGCATTTGTAGAGCCATCTGAAGGAAACTTCAAATTCTGGGATATGATTACTAGTAATTATAAAGAAACCTAAGTTAGGTTTGGAGTTATAAAATTTTAAGAGAAGCTTTCCAATAATGAGAGAAATTAGCGTTTAGATGTAACTTGGTGAGGTACGATAGGCGCCAAGGACATCCTCACACCCATTCTGGATGTATGACACATGACCTAGTATATGGATTACTTAACATAGGAAATTACGAAAAACCCTAGGTGGAGTACATTAGAATTAGTGATGTATGCGGAAGGGAGATTTGACAATTATCCTCTTGGATTTTTGTAGGTTGTCTTTTTTTTTCATCCCCCCTCTTCTTTATTTTCATACTAGTGATAGGCATGAATTATATTGTACATATGCATATGCATGGTTGATTATTAATATAAGTCTTAAAACATATAGAAAGGTTTTAATATATGCACTATGAAATCCCAAAACTCAAAAAATGGACTTAATGATTCCAAAATATATCATAGGAAGTATATGATATATGCGCGTATAACACACATGTTTCTTACATCCATGGAAGATCAGCATAAATATACTCCCCAAATATGTAAGAAAATTTAGGTTATGTACAAACTCGTATTCATAATGTTGATAGGGAGACCCATACATTGGGGATGCAAAAGAAAGGCATGAATGCATGAGAGAGGCATCAAATATCTAGAAGAATAATCAACTTATAATTGTTCTAAGTGGGATGAAGGAACAAATTTATGCACTCATTATTCCATACAAGAGAAAGTAATTTTTATTACCTAATAATGAACAAACATTATTGACATAAACAAATGTGTGTGGGGTAAGAATGAAGATGTATCTTAAGTGTTTTTGTTAGGCCTGACATTATGGGCATAGGAACTTAAACTGAAACGATATTAAGAAGAGGCATGTGATGTGGGAATTACTATGAAATCATTATACTACATTGATGTGTCTTTTGGAAACTAGGTCTTCTAGAAAAGAGACACGAGGAAATGATATTTTGGAAATTGTTGTATAGATTTCACCATGGATGTTGGGGCAAGTATAGTGCAACCATTAGGGAATAGCCATGCTAGAATTATCATGATGAAGTAGAAAGGATAACTTATCACTCTTGAGGGACCATTGAATGAGTTTCCTTTGGAAAATTGTACTTGAGTCATAGAAGTGTCCCTAGATAGGAAACATCATAAGAATCACCATAATATCTAAATAAGGAAAATGTTTATTGGGAAGAAAATGTTGTTGATTAACCATTTTGAGTAAAATGTCTAGGATTGTGATATAAATCATTATAAGGAAATTTATAAGGTATGGTGACATTATATTAAAGAAGTAGTAAACCCATAAGTTCCTAAAGAATGGTAACTAAAGAAGATTAGTAAAAAAATAGTGATAGGTGTGTAGGGTGTTAAGATAAAAAAAATAGTATTTTGTTGTTAAGATTACAAAAATTAATTAAATATCACACAACTACCTCGAGATGCATACCTAATGGACAATATTGAAGTTCTTAGGGAATTATGAATTTGAAATAATCCCTGAGGTAAAATTATATAATGATAATGAAGGGGTGCCTCTCTGATGTGAAAGCCCTCATCAATAATGATATTAATGGGTGGATTGTGAAACATGAATGATTATTAATGGTTACATTTAAGGCTCATTTTGATGACTCATATAATTTTAAGGTGTGAAGATAATAATTCAGTGACTAGAGCACTCACAATTGGTTAAGGATGATGAGTGGTAGATTAGGAAAAAGGTAAAAGGTTTAAACTGTTAAGTTTAACAATTTTCTACTTTTTATTTTATAGACCTTGAAATGAAAAGGAAATAGACTATGGGATACATTGAGTCTTAGAGGCCGAAGAGAAAAAAACCTATAATAAAAAGTAATAAACTTGTATTCTAATGAATAGTTATGTATTTGTATTATGAGATCTAATCCTTTTGAGTGTCAACAATGATAGTTACATGTGCTGGATAAATTTCTAGGGATTAACCAATCCTTTATTCAAGTGGATTGAACATGACAAAAGAATTAAATAATGACGATCTAATGTCCAAGTCTTTACATTCTATTAGGTATAGCAGTCCTTGGAATTAGTTAAACTAGAGATGAAAGTGACATTAGAACCTTGGATAATTATCAAAACATGTGCAAGACATAGCAAAGAGAGGGTGAATCAATAATAGATGAGTGATGGGTGTTACATAACAACTACAATATTTTAGTGGGAGCTGCCGCCTTCTGGTATTCAACCATCGACCATGAGAATGAGAAAGAACCTGGAAGGCGCTCCAGCAGAACTCAATATTTAGGAGCATTGCTCGCTCGTTGGTTTCGAAGTTGCTCTGCTTTACCCTGCTGGACATTCACTTCAACTCAATTGATGACAATCTGTATTTATAACAAACGATTCCCTCGCACTCGACTCTTCTCTCCGGGCCACACTGGTGTAGCTGAACAGGGGCTCGGCTCCAGGTGGGAGTAAGGTAGACACATTCCGCCTTTCTACTTGGTTGGCTTAAATAATAATAATAATAATATCGCGAGTCGGAATAAGAAAGATCATTTAAGGTAAACACATTCCTTCGTAGGGCCATGAAGTCACATGCACTTATTAAATTCATGAGAGACAAGGAAATTTAGAATGATATTGATGATTTAAGGCAGGCTAGTAATGCCATTAATAATTTATTGCTAAATTTTTCTACCCATATAATAAGATGTTCCTAGAATTTTGTGGCTCTCGATGATTGGGGCTTAGTTGAAATTTGTAATAGTGTACTTTAATAAGGAAAATATATAAAAAACTCTAGCAGTCGATTATTTTTTTTACTATACATACCCCATAACATCAATGTTCTTGTTATAATATGAGAACCTATATTAAAACATTATTGGTATCTTGATGATATCAAATAGTAATCATAAAATTTCATGAAGGTATATCGTGATGACCTTTAGTAGATTCATCCTAAGATAACAAACTTAATTAGAGGAGACATGTATTATATGGCTATTTTAATGGTCTTTCTTACATTATATGTGATATCTGGTAATCATTTATTATATGTTCATGCTTTATAGTAACATGGATTTTGATGATTAATCATCATTGGAGTGTTTATAATGTTTTATTATATGCTATTTATTGAGTTGATTAATCATGATATGCATGTTCATTATTTTTATTTTTCTACATATTCTATGTATTGAGATTATTATCATGTTCATCATGTTACACAATCATATGAACACTTTTGTTATTTAACATGTGGTACTATTTTATTTTATGATGATGTGATACTCCTTTTATGATGATATTTCTTGATATGGTGGGATGTTTTAATTACATGTAGTTCTTTGATGATGATATTTCATGATGAGATATCCTTATGATGGTATGCATTAGAAAACGTTTTCTTACTATTTGATCATAGATGATTTTAGGGGCGAAATTTCGCCCATGGGCGAAATTAAGGGGCCTCTAATTTTTTATTGGACGAATTTTTTGTATTAGAGTGATTT
>SNQJ01S1783784.1:189787-200933 GCA_010110895.2 Picea sitchensis | reverse complement strand
ATGTAGAATCAATCGTGATGGTCATTTCGTTGATGTGACGAGACATCGGGGGGAGGTAACGTTCGATTCGCCTTCTATTCCCCTCCTTCAGAGAGAAAGTTGTGCGTGAGAAAAAATGACGTCCTAATTTCCTTTTAGGATAATCACGTTCTTGAGCACATGAATCCTACAAATGTTCAATATAAAATTTGAATTTATTTGCAAAATACTAGGAGGTAAGGAAGGGAAGTTAAAAATTAAAGTATTGAGGATGAAGCTTGAGAAGGGATTTCTTAAACTTCAAGGATGTGTCATATTGTTCCACATTTCAACATAGAAGAAATATAGGAAGAAAAATCTAGTATGCGTCATATTGTTCCAAATTTGAACATAGAAAAAATATAAGAAGAAAAAGATATAGAATTTGTGAGTAGAAAGCCTCGAAAAAACATACTTTGTATAAGGTTTGAATTAAAGGAAAAATAATTCGAGTAAATTTCATCAATGGATTTTATGTTTTGGGAAATCAAAATATTATAATTTATTTTTTCAAATAAAATTGATAATAGTAGATATTTAAACATTAGATTATCCTTAATGTAAAGAATCCTTTCCCACTAAACCCACTTAAAACACAATTTTTCTTTGACGATAAAAACAACAATAGGAAACATGCTAATTTATCCATGAAAATAACAACATGTTTAAAACCAAAATGAAACAGTTCAAATAAACACATACAACATTCATTAACACATTTTACACAACTAAACTAACATTTAAAACACAACACACAAATTTTCTTTAAATTGTGAACTGATTGGATGCATACAAGGGATGATCCTCCCATCCATAGGATTCTTTTTCCAAATATCAACAACAATCTACCACAAATCTAGGTCTATGAGTCCACAAGGAGGTCTAGCGCTCTTGTCTTTTCCCTCTCTATAATTCAACATACCAATACCTAGGTTCTAATCCATGGAAACTTCCAATCCACCAACTCTTTCTTTACGCTAAACCCACACAAACCAAGTAATGGGACCCCCCTTCACTTCACACAATCCCTCATGCATTCCCACTATCATCCAAGGCTCTGATGAATTTGGTTGGATAGGAAACCTCATAGCTGGGAACTCTAGGAATTCTCTTCTAATCTAGGAGTGCTCACACAACCCTCTCAAGGCTTTTGAGCCATTTCCTCAATAGGGAATGGAACTTATAGGCAAGCACCCTTCATGACATTCCCACAACCTCATTTTCAGCATGAAAATCAACCTAAAAGTAGTTATCCTTAAGCATAACATAGTTGGTGCTCTTTTTCCAGCATTCATCTCTCCTCATGCTCTTCAAAACTAACATAAAAAACTCCCCCAGAAAGGCACTTAAATTTCGTTTTCTTCTAATGTAATCTTGACTTGCACATTTCCAATAAAGTAGATGTACCTATCCCATGCTTTTATAAATTGATGGGTTGACCTTTCCCACCTACCACTCTTACATCACTTTAATATCTCTCTTGATATGTCAAAAGTGGATAAACATTAATATGAATTGGATGAATTAATTTAAATGGGTAACCCCTTGGACCCAAATTTATCCCCATCTCTTGTGGAATCATAGCTCCTCGTCATTACCGTCCTACTTGCACCGTAACCAATTATTATTATTTATTAATTATTTTACCGTACAAAATACATAATTTGTCTGTTGGTCATATTAATCTATGCGAGCTACCCCGCTCAACCAAATCGTCTCACCATCCTAATTGATATTTGCACAATTATATTATCATTGCAGGGATTAGAACTGGGGATAGGACATCCCCTCCCCCTTATTTTTTCATCATCCTCAGTGCACAACACCATACATGTGTACATACATATTACAATGCTAGGCTCTCCAACCTTTACTCAACAAATAGGCTCTCCAACCTAATATTTTTGGGCTTCTAAATTGATGCCATTTTCATTGTTATTTACCCCTTTTTGAACCATCATAGCCCTCCCTTATACCACATTATCACTCATTTTATCATGTTTCCAATGCAAAGGTCATTCAAAGACCTCAAAAGGTAATCTTGTTGGTTAGTCAATTTGTTTCCATTGTTTTTAATGAATTAGGGAGATTAAGAGTTATTTGTTACTAATGATGGTTAACTAGTCCAGGTCTTATAAATTACATGGTGATATTGTAACATACCTCGATGTTTGGCATACACCCGAGCTTCCAAAGGATAATTGAAGACATGGGTTCTTCTCCTAGATGCCCGGATATGCTTCCCTACTGATCAAACCAATTCTAGGACACATGGGGTTGGCATTAATCATTGGTCAAATATTTCTATCAAATACAATTAAAACAACATGTCTAACAATGAAATTGATCATGGCCGAGATTTGGAGATATTCTCATGCATTAACAAGTCATGAAAATATCATCTAAAAGGAAGTTCAAGCTATTATTGTCAAAGAAACATCCAAGATCGAATCATTTCTATCTTTTGTATTTTTCATTGTTAAGAATGATGTTTCCAAAGCGTGATACATGGGATCCATTCTTGGGGTTACCTGCACACTCTTGTAAACAAATGTATATAATTAAGCTCAAACACTATACATAGAATATTGAGATTGATTTCGATATTACTCTGTTTGATGTATTGTTGAACTTCAATTCCTTAATACAAAGTGTCCATGCTAGTGTTTTGAAGACAAATTATTGTATGTACAATTCAACCTTAGACTGGTAGTCCTATAGGAGTGTGAAGTTGATTGGGAGGGCCCACCAATTTGGTTCACATTGCCATTTTATTTTTTGTAGTTTCATATTTATGATTGTAGTAAGTTTATATGTTGTTTAGGCTACTTTAATATTAGATTAGTTGATTTTCGTTCTTAATTAAATAGTGCGTAAATCCTTATTTCTTAAATGTTTTGCGTGGATCCTTAAAAACGTTACATCTTCCATTGAAGACTAAGAGACAAATTGCATTTTGTACTCTATCACAGGAACTCTCTTATGGTGAATGAAAGAACGTAATTTGTTCCATAAAAATACCATGTCATTACTCCAGGGAACAAATGATATCTCTATTAAGTTACAATCTATGTTTTTCTCTTGATATCCATGTTTTCATTTACATTAGCAATCTATAGGATTAAAAATTTCATTGAAGATTTGAATTAGAGACTTGCTTCATAATAGTTACAGGGACATTTAAAATCTAAATGGAATCCTCTAACTTATGAGCCAACAAAGCATTTCTCTAGTCATCATCCAGTGAGAAAAATATTTATGTAGTGATTTGATTTCCTTTTTTCAATAAGTTAGACTTTGAAGAGTGACTTTGCTTAAAGAATTAGATCAAAACTTAGGAGCTTTTTTTTAATAATAGGAAACATCCATGTGCTAGATGTTTCACAAATCTCACAAGCTTTCATCCCTGAGTTGATAATTAAATGTCCAGAATTTAAGTTAATTAAATTGACTCATATTTGTGGTGTCGTTGTTGGGGAGATGCTAAAAGGGATTAGCACATCCATGGCCTATTTTTCTTGTGTTTTTTAAATTTTAGAGTTTGTTGTGTGCGATTTCTTTCTTTTCTTAGGTACTAGAATTCTAGATCTGGTGGGATAGTGAACGGTAAGATGCAAATATGCCCTCACTACATAATTTTTTGTAGTGTAATAGATTGATTCATTCAATTTTGTGAATATGTTGTTTCACTAGTTCTAAATCTATGTTAGTGCTACATGAATATAGATGGAGATAATAGAATTAAATTTAGGGGAACAAGTAGAGAAATTAATACAGATAAAAATACTCCTTCAAATACCAACTTGCTAGAAGGAAAATCTATAAAAGGAGAATAGGCATGCAAGATGATGAAAGTCAGTTCGACCAAACAAAAACCTATAGCAAGTGTAGCTAATAAGACCATTGTTTTTCTAGGAGATCCTACAGTGGAGGCAAAGGTAGTACGTGGCTCATATCATCGATCAGGAAGTAGAGAATAGTTCAATCCAATCTCGGAACCAACATCTCCACACATACCATGCAAGTATATCCTATTTAGGAATAGAATCATGACATAAGGAGAAGGTGAAATACATACCAATGAAGGAGGTGAAGAACATGCAACTGAAGAGGTAACTTTTGGGTTTTCAATAGTGGATCCTAATACAATTGTATAGATGAAGAACATTCATCCATCAATTTTACCTCACTTCCATGGTCTAGTAAGTGAAGATACCGATGCTTTCCTTTTCAAAATTTATATTATGTGTGACAACTATGATTATGCCTCCAATGCACAAAAAATGAGGTTGTTCCCTACAATCCTTAAATATGCATCTCTACACCGGTTTATGGGACTTGGGGGGACACCATTAGAACATAGGATCAAATGCGTAGAACTTTCCTCAAGAAATATCAAGATTACTGTAAGGATAGGGAATCAAGAGAATAAATATTTAAAATGACACATAAAGAGGAAGAGAGCATATAAAACTATCTTGAGAAATTCTTGTATAATCTTCAAAGATATAAACAACACAAACTAGAGATAGAAACCATTAGAACCATTTTCTTGAGAGGTTTGTTAGATGAATCAATAAATTTTCTCAAATTAATGGGATATAGTAATGTATCTCAACTCTTTCTATTTTTTTCCCTAGGTGTAGAAAAAGACACCCTCCAAAAGAATGTCCTCTTGATATTATTGAAATATGTGATATTTTTCCAAGAGAAAATTCCACAAAGAATTGTCCCCCCTCACCTAGACTTAAAGTGGTGTATCAAGAGGGAAATCAAGCAACAAAAAAATTATGTACACTTGCATTGAGGATACCATGGAAACCAAGGATACCAGGTATGTCTTCAAATCCTACATCTCAATTTACCTCATATTGTTCTGGTCAACAATATCCACAACAATAATTGGATCCTACTATGCCTATTATGTCTTGGCAAGGATGGCCTTAGTAGAAGGTTCATAAACGTCCTTGGAAACAAGGATGGAAAGGACCCAATTATGGTAATATTTCTGCCTTTTCTTATCCTACACCACCACAATCATTATACCCTATTCCATCAACTCAACAATATTCACAACAACCATATACCCCAAAAATTCAATAGTCATATCCCACACAACCAAAAACCCAACTAGTTGCACAACCTCAAAAACTTCAACACAAAAAGGCCCAAAAACTACAAATTCCACCCACCCAACCTCCAATTCCCACACAATTACTTATACAAACAATTCCTAACCCCAATAATAAGGTAGATCAACATGTTTTCAACACTGAGTTACAACCCTTTCCCACCTATATGGTCACCCTAGTGGACCTACAAGATATTCAACTTAGATTAGGAAAGGCGCTCAATAAGAAGTCTACTACAATTGTTGAAGAAGATTCAAAGGAGGAAACTCTTAATAGAATAAACAATAATTTAAAAAAAAATAAAACTTTACCACATTTAGATCTCCACCAGTCATACAGTTTACCTCCATATCTGAAAAGGTTAGGCTTGCAAAAACCAATTGTTTTCCCTAAATTTGACTTGATTTTTGAATTAAGAAATGTTTGCATCAAAGTTCCCTTATTACAAGTCATTAAATATATACCAATTTATCCTAATACCATTAGGAAACTTTGTTTAAAGAAACCCAGAAGGAAGAAGATAGAACTGACAACAATCCCATTTGTTGGAAGATCAACAAATCTCATGTCAGGACAAATTTCATGGAAAAATATCAAAATCTTGGAAAATTGATTGTTACAGTATGAATAAATTATGTTCTTGTTCCGATCACTCTCATCGACTTAGGGGCCACTATCAATATCATGACACAACAGACCATGGAATGATTACAATTACTTAACCTTCGTTCTACACCCATTGTTCTATAATTAACAAACCGATCCAAGATTACACCCAAGGGAGTATTGGATGATGTGATTGTTTCCTTAGACTCAGGATAGTACCTTGTTGAATTTATGGTTTTACATCCCAAGAATTCTTTAGTATGCCATCCCTTTATCTTATGGAGACTATCGCTAGACACCACAAATGCATTTATTTTTTGTAGGTCCGGGAACATGCTTATTTCTCATTTTGATTATGTGAAAAATGTAACTTTGTATCCTCCCATCAAACCATCTCATAAGCCTAAAAACACTCTATCGTTAGACAATGCTAATAGTGATGAATAAAATAGCCAACCTATATTTTCAATAGAACAACTTATGCAATGACTTTAAAGAACTCACTGAAGAGGATCAAATTCATAGTTTTTTGGTCAATTCATATTTTTTGTAAATCTCTAACTCATTTGATTGCATTTTTGGTTCATATTTTCAAAATAATTGTGATATAAGAGATCTATCATCACTGTATAATTCTTCATTAGCATTAAGAACGTCGAAATCTCACATTGTTCCTGCAGAAATTAATCCGAGTAAATTCCTATATATATATATAATCTTGACTTGACAATTCCCAGTAGGAACAAGTAATCAAAATGTTTCAAAGACACACTAATGCATTTTCTTGGAGTCATAATGAAATGACAGGAATTAATCATAATAATTGTATACATCATATCTATATCTAGGAAAATGCTTGTCCCATTGGAAAACCTCAGATAGTAATGAACCCGACTATGAGAGAGATTGTTAAGGAGATACAAAAATTGTTAGATGCAAATTTCATATATCCGATTCCAGGTAGCCAATGGGTCTCACCCCTCATCATAGTACCTAATAAGAATGGAAAGTGGTGAATTTTTTTTTATTATAGATAACTTAATAAAGCCACTTCAAAGGATTATTTTCTTCTTCCATTTATTGATCAGGTCTTGGACACTCTATCTGGTAAAAAGGACTTCTCTTTTCTCAATAGATTTAGTGGTTACAACTAGATAGAAATTGCACCCGAGGATCAAGACATTATAACTGTCATATATCCATGGGGGACATTTTCTTATAGAGTGTTTCCCTTTCGACCATCTAATGCTCATGCAACATTCCAAAGAGTGGTGTTAGCTATTGTGTGGAAATCTATATAGATGATTTTTTAGTATATGGTGACTTGTCCCATGAGGCACTAGATAATTTAGAGAAAGTTTTGATAATATGTTAGTATACTAAACTTGTACTGAGTGATACTAAATGTTGTATGTTGCAGACTCCAGGTATTTTCCTTGGTCATTTCATATCTAGTGCAGGGATTCAGGTCGACCCATCAAAGATCGAGGTCATAATAAATTTTCCATTTCTAGGATCTCCAAAAGATGTAACAATATGTGTAGGCCATGCTAGTTATTATAGATGATTTATAGAAAACTTTACAAGAATACCCATTCCTTTATTTAAATTTCTTGCAAAGGATACTAATGTTTCTTGGGACGATCATTACAAAGTTTCTTTCGAGACACTAAATGAGAAACTCACCAAGGCACCAATTGTGGGGGAACCAAACTGGTCTCTTCCATTTCATATTTCAATCGACACCTACAACATATCCCTTGGAGAAGTATTAGGGAAGGAGGAAGACCAATTGTCTTATGTTATTTATTTACTTTATGAACTAAATTATACAATAACAAAAAATGATTTTTTAGTTGTTTTGTATGCAATTAATAAATTTAGACATTACATTACTAGGTATGAATTCCTTATTCATATTAATCACTCTTCCATTAGGTATCTAATGGAAAAACCTATAACCAATGGTAGGATCATTAGGTGGCTTTTATTGTTGTAGGAGTTTAATATTACTATACTAGATAGGCCTGGAAAGGAAAATTTAGTGGCATATTTCGTTTCTAGGATTCATAATGAAGGACAAGTAACTCATGTAGATGATGATTTTCCTAACGAGCACATATTTTCCATATCTTCTAACTCACCTTGGTTTGTATATGTGGCTAACTATTTGGATATAGTTAAATTGCCAGAACACCTTTCACCTAGAGATAGACAAAATATCGTCATAAATAATGCTTCTTACTCATGGGTTGCAGGGGACCTCTTCTGGACAGGGCCTGACTTGATCATTAGAAGGTGTGTACGTGCATATGAAATTTTTGATGTGTTGAAATATTGTCATACAAGCCATGTGGAGGGCACTTATCTGACAAAAGGACAACCTACACAGTTCTTCATTTTGGATATTATTGGTCGATGCTTTTCAAGGATGCCAACAAGTACATTTGAGGTTGAAACAATGTTTAGTGGATAGGCCACCACAAGTACTCATCGAGCCCTTTTAGACATGGGTTGTATACTTTGTAGGGCCTATTTTTCCAACATTGAAAAAGAAAAGGTATATCCTGGTTTGTACTGATTATGTTACTAAGTGGGTAGAAGCCAAATATCTTCTCAATGCTACTGAACAAGCGATTTTGGATTTTATGTTTGAAGATATTTTTACCCATTTTAGTGTGCCAAAAGAAATTGCAACAGATCAAGGAGCACAATTCAAATCAAAACTAGTCCAAGCCATCACTCAACAATATCAAGTCAAGAATAAAAAATCCTCCCCCTACCATCCACCTTACAGAGGACACTTTTGGGGAGCTCAACGCAAGAGAATGAGTAGGTGGAGTCTACCAACAAGGTCCTCAAAGAAATCCTTATCAAGACAATACAACTACACCATAAGGATCGGGTAGATCAGTTTCCTAAGGCATTGTGGGCTTACAAGGCTATATGGAGGAACACGGTCGGTTTCGCACCACACGAGCTTGCGTATGGAAACCAAGTTCTCCTTCAAATAGAATTTTATGTGAAAACTTTTAGAACAATAGTCCAGTTGGGTATGGAACTTTCAGATGCACAAAAACAAATAATATCCCAACTCAATGAGTTGGATGAGATATGCCAAGACACCATCCAATGAACTACACTTTTCCAATAGTAGAGAAGTAAATGGCATGACACGTTCATTCAAAAAAATAAATTCAAGCTCGGTGATTGGGCTCCCCTTTTTTACTCAAAATTTAAAAATTTTAAGGGAAATGTCACCACATGTTGGCTAGGCCCATGTGAAATTGTGCATGGTTTTTATAATGGTTCAGTGAGAATCCATACCATTGATGGAGAATGTAATTGTTTCTTGGTCAATGGGAATAGGTTAAAATTGTATCAACATCCCATCACCCGGGAGGAATTTGTTCATTGTGTTCTATAACAATATGGGATGGAGGTTGTAGGTAGGGAGGACTACCAAGCTACTAAAACCTTAGTTTGATTTATTTTCTTTTTAAAATTCGAAAAGAAAAAAAAATGAAAAAAAAATGAAAAAAAAGAAAAAAATAATAATAAAATGAAAAAAAAAAGAGAAAAAAAAGAAAAGAAAAATTTAAAAAGTAAAGACAAAAATAATGTTCAACTGCGAAAACCAGTCCTCTAGCATAGTTGAATAGGATTTTTTCTTGAAAAACAGGTAACTCATTGGAAACTATTCCCTAATTTCTTTTCTAATAAAAAGGAGAATGTTAGCTATAAGATGAGCAATTTGGTTTGTTTCAAAAAGAGTAAGTTCCTTGTCCTTGTACTAGTATTTGGTGTAGGTCCTTGGTCAAATTTCTCATTACAGATATTGAATCAACCATCCATGATCTTGTTTCTTTTACAGTTAGCATCCACCTCTACTACAATTAATTTTCTTGGCCATCACTTCTTCAATGGCCACTTCGATCAACCGCTTTTCAACAACCACTTCCATCAGCCACTTTTTAGTAGCCACTTCTAGTAGCCATTTATTTAGAATTCACTTGTCAACACTTACATGATCCTATGCTACACATATAAAACATTTCAAAACTAAATCAAATTTTCTTTTGCAACATGAAATCAGAGAAGTAGAATAAACTATTTTTTTTCTCTTCAATAGTTCTTTCCCAAGCATTAACAAGTGAGTCACATCCTTCATAAATCAACATCTGTGTTTGATTCACTTATGCAATAAGCTGGGATTTGAATTTCAACACTTCATTTTTTTCAACATATGGAATTCAACATAGTTATTTTTCAAAATCCTAGGTCTCTCTGTTTTTTGATAATCTTCTAGTGTTCCGAGAATAATGATTCTGCAGATGATCAGTCTTAGGCTTCCCAACAATAGCTCCAAAAATTTATTTTCGATCATCTACATGTAGTCCTATAACCATCCTACAATCATGTGACTATTGTTTTCAGTTGCTACAAGACCCCTATATTAGTTACAAGATGACCTATAACAAACTAGCTGGAATATGTCTTACAATTTGAATATTTGTTAGCTCTAGAAAAAGAGTCTAGGATGCCCATGAAAGTCCGGTCTCTTCTCTCCATCACTCAATTGGCCCATCTCAATACATAGAGGTTTCAAGCTATTTCAAGGTAAAATTGAGGTAATAATACAACTCCTTAATTTTATCTAGTTTGTTGAAAACATGGAAAATATTAAACCAAATTTACCTTGAGCTCATTTTATTTACATGTAATATATCCTATGATTCCTATGACATATCGTACTATTAACATTTACATGTGATATATATTATGATTCCTATGATATATCCTACTCTTAAAATGTTCATGTGATATATGCTATAATCCTATCTCTACCCCACCTTACACCCATATCCATTATTACCTCATCCATTCCCTTCATCCCTTCATCAAATTATGATTCTCTATTAACCATACTATGTCATCATTAAAATTATTACTCCACGATCTTAGTTTATTGCACAAGGGTTGTATGCAATAGTTTTTTTTCATGCAATGAGTAACCAAGTCTCAAGACCATTATCTCTTATTTTGAATCACTTGGAGGATTCAAAATAAGCTCCAAAACTGCATATTTCCCAAATTCTATCTACCCATCCTAGGATTCTTCATCTACCTAATGGAAGTGGAAATTTATTAGAATAGGGAACTTACATATCCTCATACACTTAGAGTCATGAAATTATGGGAAATCTTAGTGAAGTCAGGAAAGAGCCATGGTATTTGAAAGCATTGGAGGCATACCTTGAGTATAATACCAAAAAATCCATACTCAAGGCTACAAGGTGGGTTCCATTTCCTAAGAAATTTCAGGGTTTCAATGCCTCTGTTACTAGATCATTCATAGAAGAGTTCAATGGTTGTGTGCTTGCATGAAA